>CM026388.1:572526-608752 GCA_014843695.1 Archivesica marissinica | reverse complement strand
TCAGTTTCCTCTGGTTTTACTGGGCGGATCCCTGCGATCAGTTTCCTCTGGTTTTACTGGGCTGATCCCTGCGATCAGTTTCCTCTGGTTTTACTGGGCGGATCCACATGATCAGTTTCCTCTGGTTTTACTGGGCGGATCCACACGATCAGTTTCCTCTGGTTTTACTGGGCGGATCCCTGCGATCAGTTTCCTCTGGTTTTACTGGGCGGATCCCTGCGATCAGTTTCCTCTGGTTTTACTGGGCGGATCCACACGATCAGTTTCCTCTGGTTTTACTGGGCGGATCCACATGATCAGTTTCCTCTGGTTTTACTGGGCGGATCCCTGCGATCAGTTTCTTCTGGTTTTACTGGGCGGATCCCTGCGATCAGTTTCCTCTGGTTTTACTGGGCTGATCCCTGTGATCAGTTTCCTCTGGTTTTACTGGGCTATCCACACGATCAGTTTCCTCTGGTTTTACTGGGCGGATCCCTGCGATCAGTTTCCTCTGGTTTTACTGGGCAGATCCCTGCGATCAGTATCCTCTGGTTTTACTGGGCGGATCCACACGATCAGTTTCCTCTGGTTTTACTGGGTGATCCACATGATCAGTTTCCTCTGGTTTTACTGGGCGGATCCCTGCGATCAGTTTCTTCTGGTTTTACTGGGCGGATCCCTGCGATCAGTTTCTTCTGGTTTTACTGGGCGGATCCCTGCGATCAGTTTCTTCTGGTTTTACTGGGCGGATCCCTGCGATCAGTTTCCTCTGGTTTTACTGGGCTGATCCCTGTGATCAGTTTCCTCTGGTTTTACTGGGCGGATCCCTGCGATCAGTTTCCTCTGGTTTTACTAGGCGGATCCACAGGATCAGTTTCCTCTGGTTTTACTGGGTGGATCCACATGATCAGTTTCCTCTGGTTATACAGAGCGGATCCACACGATCAGTATCCTCTGGTTTTACTGGGCGGATCCCTGCGATCAGTTTCTTCTGGTTTTACTGGGCGGATCCCTGCAATCAGTTTCTTCTGGTTTTACTGGGTGGATCATTGCGATCAGTTTCCTCTGGTTTTACTGAGCAGATCCACACGATAAGTTTCCTCTGGTTTTACTGGGTGGATTCCTGCGATCAATTTCCTCTGGTTTTAAAGGGTGGATCCACATGATCAGTTTCCTCTGGTTTTACTGGGCGGATCCCTGCGATCAGTTTCTTCTGTTTTACTGGGCTGATCCCTGGATCAGTTTCCTCTGGTTTTACTGGGCGGATCCACACGATCAGTTTCCTCTGGTTTTACTGGGCGATCCCTGTGATCAGTTTCCTCTGGTTTTACTGGGCATCCCTCGATCAGTATCCTCTGGTTTTACTGGGCGGATCCCTGCGATCAGTTTCCTCTGGTTTTACTGGGCGGATCCACATGATCAGTTTCCTCTGGTTTTACTGGGCGGATCCACCTGATCAGTTTCTCTGGTTTTACTGGGCGGATCCCTGCGATCAGTTTCCTCTGGTTTTACTGGGCGGATCCCTGCGATCAGTTTCCTCTGGTTTTACTGGGCGGATCCCTGCGATCAGTTTCCTCTGGTTTTACTGGGCGGATCCCTGTGATCAGTTTCCTCTGGTTTTACTGGGCGGATCCCTGCGATCAGTTTCCTCTGGTTTTACTGGGCGGATCCACACGATCAGTTTCCTCTGGTTTTACTGGGCGGATCCACACGATCAGTTTCTTCTGGTTTTACTGGGCGGATCCCTGCATCAGTTTCCTCTGGTTTTACTGGGCTGATCCCTGTGATCAGTTTCCTCTGGTTTTACTGGGCGGATCCCTGCGATCAGTTTCCTCTGGTTTTACTGGGCTGATCCTGTGATCAGTTTCCTCTGGTTTTACTGGGCGGATCCCTGCATTCAGTTTCCTCTGGTTTTACTGGCGGATCCACACGATCAGTTTCCTCTGGTTTTACTGGGCGATCCCTGCGATCAGTTTCCTCTGGTTTTACTGGGCGGATCCCTGCATCAGTTTCCTCTGGTTTTACTGGGCGGATCCCACGATCAGTTTCCTCTGGTTTTACTGGGTGGATCACACGATCAGTTTCCTCTGGTTTTACTGGGCGGATCCCTGCGATCAGTTTCCTCTGGTTTTACTGGGCGGATCCCTGCGATCAGTTTCCTCTGGTTTTACTGGGCGGATCCACACGATCAGTTTCCTCTGGTTTTACTGGGCGGATCCACATGATCAGTTTCCTCTGGTTTTACTGGGCGGATCCCTGCGATCAGTTTCTTCTGGTTTTACTGGGCGGATCCCTGCGATCAGTTTCTTCTGGTTTTACTGGGTGGATCATTGCGATCAGTTTCCTCTGGTTTTACTGAGGCAGATCCACACGATAATTTCCTCTGGTTTTACTGGGCGGATTCTGCGATCAATTTCCTCTGGTTTTAAAGGGTGGATCCACATGATCAGTTTCCTCTGGTTTTACTGGGCGGATCCCTGCGATCAGTTTCCTCTGGTTTTACTGGGCTGATCCCTGTGATCAGTTTCCTCTGGTTTTACTGGGCGGATCCACACGATCAGTTTCCTCTGGTTTTACTGGGCGGATCCCTGTGATCAGTTTCCTCTGGTTTTACTGGGCGGATCCCTGCGATCAGTTTCCTCTGGTTTTACTGGGCGGATCCACACGATCAGTTTCCTCTGGTTTTACTGGGCGGATCCACATGATCAGTTTCCTCTGGTTTTACTGGGCGGATCCCTGTGATCAGTTTCCTCTGGTTTTACTGGGCGGATCCCTGCGATCAGTTTCCTCTGGTTTTACTAGGCGGATCCACACGATCAGTTTCCTCTGGTTTTACTGGGCGGATCCACACGATCAGTTTCTTCTGGTTTTACTGGGCGGATCCCTGCGATCAGTTTCCTCTGGTTTTACTGGGCTGATCCCTGTGATCAGTTTCCTCTGGTTTTACTGGGCGGATCCCTGCGATCAGTTTCCTCTGGTTTTACTGGGCTGATACCTGTGATCAGTTTCCTCTGGTTTTACTGGGCGGATCCCTGCATTCAGTTTCCTCTGGTTTTACTGGGCGGATCCACACGATCAGTTTCCTCTGGTTTTACTGGGCGGATCCCTGCGATCAGTTTCCTCTGGTTTTACTGGGCGGATCACTGCGATCAGTTTCCTCTGGTTTTACTGGGCGGATCCACACGATCAGTTTCCTCTGGTTTTACTGGGCGGATCCACATGATCAGTTTCCTCTGGTTTTACTGGGCGGATCCCTGCGATCAGTTTCTTCTGGTTTTACTGGGCGGATCCCTGCGATCAGTTTCCTCTGGTTTTACTGGGCTGATCCCTGTGATCAGTTTCCTCTGGTTTTACTGGGCGGATCCACACGATCAGTTTCCTCTGGTTTTACTGGGCGGATCCCTGCGATCAGTTTCCTCTGGTTTTACTGGGCGGATCCCTGCGATCAGTATCCTCTGGTTTTACTGGGCGGATCCACACGATCAGTTTCCTCTGGTTTTACTGGGCGGATCCCTGCGATCAGTTTCTTCTGGTTTTACTGGGCGGATCCCTGCGATCAGTTTCTTCTGGTTTTACTGGGCGGATCCCTGCGATCAGTTTCTTCTGGTTTTACTGGGCGGATCCCTGTGATCAGTTTCCTCTGGTTTTACTGGGCTGATCCCTGTGATCAGTTTCCTCTGGTTTTACTGGGCGGATACCTGCGATCAGTTTCCTCTGGTTTTACTAGGCGGATCCACAGGATCAGTTTCCTCTGGTTTTACTGGGTGGATCCACATGATCAGTTTCCTCTGGTTATACTGAGCGGTCCACACGATCAGTATCCTCTGGTTTTACTGGGCGGATCCCTGCAATCAGTTTCTTCTGGTTTTACTGGGCGGATCATTGCGATCAGTTTCCTCTGGTTTTACTGAGCAGATCCACACGATAAGTTTCCTCTGGTTTTACTGGGCGGATCCCTTCGATCAATTTCCTCTGGTTTTACAGGGTGGATCCACATGATCAGTTTCCTCTGGTTTTACTGGGCTGATCCCTGCGATCAGTTTCTTCTGGTTTTACTGGGCGGATCCCTGCGATCAGTTTCTTCTGGTTTTACTGGGCGGATCCCTGCGATCAGTTTCCTCTGGTTTTACTGGGCTGATCCCTGTGATCAGTTTCCTCTGGTTTTACTGGGCGGATCCCTGCGATCAGTTTCCTCTGGTTTTACTGGGCGGATCCACACGATCAGTTTCCTCTGGTTTTACTGGGCGGATCCACACGATCAGTTTCCTCTGGTTTTACTGGGCGGATCCCTGCGATCAGTTTCCTCTGGTTTTACTGGGCGGATCCCTGCGATCAGTTTCTTCTGGTTTTACTGGGCGGATCCCTGCGATCAGTTTCCTCTGGTTTTACTGGGCGGATCCACATGATCAGTTTCCTCTGGTTTTACTGGGCGGATCCACATGATCAGTTTCCTCTGGTTTTACTGGGCGGATCCACACGATCAGTTTCCTCTGGTTTTACTGGGCGGATCCCTACGATCAGTTTCCTCTGGTTTTACTGGGCTGATACCTGTGATCAGTTTCCTCTGGTTTTACTGGGTGGATCCCTGCGATCAATTTCTTCTGGTTTTACTGGGCGAATCACTGCGATCAGTTTCTTCTGGTTTTACTGGGCGTATCCCTGCAATCAGTTTCTTCTGGTTTTACTGGGCAGATCCCTGCGATCAGTTTCTTCTGGTTTTACTGGGAGGATCACTGCGATCAGTTTCCTCTGGTTTTACTGGGCCGATCCACACGATCAGTTGTCTCTGGTTTTACTGGGCAGATCCACATGATCAGTTTCCTCTGGTTTTACTGGGCTGATCCACATGATCAGTTTCTTCTGGTTTTACTGGGCGGATCCAAATGATCAGTTTCCTCTGGTTTTACTGGGCGGATCCACATGATCAGTTTCCTCTGGTTTTACTGGGCTGATCCACATGATCAGTTTCTTCTGGTTTTACTGGGCTGATCCACATGATCAGTTTCTTCTGGTTTTACTGGGCGGATCCACATGATTAGTTTCCTCTGGTTTTACTGGGCTGATCCACATGATTCAGTTTCTTCTGGTTTCACTGGGCTGATCCACATGATCAGTTTCTTCTGGTTTCACTGGGCTGATCCACATGATCAGTTTCTTCTGGTTTCACTGGGCTGATCCACATGATCAGTTTCCTCTGGTTTTACTGGGCTGATCCACATGATCAGTTTCCTCTGGTTTTACTGGGCTGATCCACATGATCAGTTTCCTCTGGTTTTACTGGGCTGATCCACATGATCAGTTTCCTCTGGTTTTACTGGGCGGATCTACACGATCAGTTTCCTCTGGTTTTACTGGGTGGATCCACATGATCAGTTTCCTCTGGTTTCACTGGGCTGATCCACATGATCAGTTTCCTCTGGTTTTACTGGGCTGATCAACACGATCAGTTTCTTCTGGTTTTACTGGGCGGATCCCTGCGATCAGTTTCCTCTGGTTTTACTGGGTGGATCCACACGATCATTTTCCTCTGGTTTTACTCGGTGGATCCACATGATCAGTTTCCTCTGGTTTTACTGAGCGGATCCACACGATCAGTTTCCTCTGGATCCACATGATCAGTTTCCTCTGGTTTTACTGGGCGGATCCCTGCGATCAGTTTCCTCTGGTTTTACTGGGCTGATCCACATGATTCAGTTTCCTCTGGTTTTACTGGGCTGATCCACATGATCAGTTTCTTCTGGTTTCACTGGTTTGATCCACATGATCAGTTTCTTCTGGTTTCACTGGGCTGATCCACATGATCAGTTTCCTCTGGTTTTACTGAGCAGATCCACACGATCAGTTTCCTCTGGTTTTACTGGGCGGATCCCTGCGATCAGTTTCTTCTGGTTTTACTGGGCAGATCCCTGCGATCAGTTTCTTCTGGTTTTACTGGGCGGATCACTGCGATCAGTTTCTTCTGGTTTTACTGGGCGGATCCCTGCGATCAGTTTCTTCTGGTTTTACTGGGCGGATCCCTGCGATCAGTTTCTTCTGGTTTTACTGGGCGGATCACTGCGATCAGTTTCCTCTGGTTTTACTGGGCGGATCCCTGTGATCAGTTTCCTCTGGTTTTACTGGGCGGATCCCTGCGATCAGTTTCCTCTGGTTTTACTGGGCGGATCCACACGATCAGTTTCCTCTGGTTTTACTGGGCGGATCCACATGATCAGTTTCCTCTGGTTTTACTGGGCGGATCCACACGATCAGTTTCCTCTGGTTTTACTGGGCGGATCCCTGCGATCAGTTTCTTCTGGTTTTACTGGGCGGATCCCTGCGATCAGTTTCTTCTGGTTTTACTGGGCTGATCCACATGATCAGTTTCCTCTGGTTTTACTGGGCGGATCCACATGATCAGTTTCCTCTGGTTTTACTGGGCGGATCCACACGATCAGTTTCTTCTGGTTTTACTGGGCGGATCCCTGCGATCAGTTTCCTCTGGTTTTACTGGGCGGATCCCTGCGATCAGTTTCCTCTGGTTTTACTGGGCGGATCCCTGTGATCAGTTTCCTCTGGTTTTACTGGGCGGATCCCTGCGATCAGTTTCCTCTGGTTTTACTGGGCGGATCCCTGCGATCAGTTTCTTCTGGTTTTACTGGGCTGATCCACATGATCAGTTTCCTCTGGTTTTACTGGGCGGATCCACATGATCAGTTTCCTCTGGTTTTACTGGGCGGATCAATACGATCAGTTTCCTCTGGTTTTACTGGGCGGATCCCTGCGATCAGTTTCCTCTGGTTTTACTGGGCGGATCCCTGTGATCAGTTTCCTCTGGTTTTACTGGGTGGATCCACATGATCATTTTCCTCTGGTTTTACTCGGCGGATCCACATGATCAGTTTCCTCTGGTTTTACTGAGCAGATACACACAATCAGTTTCCTCTGGTTTTACTGAGCGGATCCACACGATCAGTTTCCTCTGGTTTTACTGAGCGGATCCTTGCGATCAGTTTCCTCTGGTTTTACAGGGTGGATCCACATGATCAGTTTCCTCTGGTTTTACTGAGCGGATCTACACGATCAGTTTCCTCTGGTTTTACTGGGTGGATCCACATGATCAGTTTCCTCTGGTTTTACTGAGCGGATCCACACGATCAGTTTCCTCTGGTTTTACTGGGCGGATCCCTGCGATCAGTTTCTTCTGGTTTTACTGGGCGGATCCCTGCAATCAGTTTCTTCTGGTTTTACTGGGCGGATCATTGCGATCAGTTTCCTCTGGTTTTACTGAGCAGATCCACATGATCAGTTTCCTCTGGTTTTACTGGGCGGATCCACACGATCAGTTTCCTCTGGTTTTACTGGGTGGATCCACATGATCAGTTTCCTCTGGTTTTACTGGGCGGATCCCTGCGATCAGTTTCTTCTGGTTTTACTGGGCGGATCCCTGCAATCAGTTTCTTCTGGTTTTACTGGGCGGATCCCTGCGATCAGTTTCCTCTGGTTTTACTGGGCTGATCCCTGTGATCAGTTTCCTCTGGTTTTACTGGGCGGATCCCTGCGATCAGTTTCCTCTGGTTTTACTGGGCGGATCCACACGATCAGTTTCCTCTGGTTTTACTGGGTGGATCCACATGATCAGTTTCCTCTGGTTTTACTGGGCGGATCCACATGATCAGTTTCCTCTGGTTTTACTGGGCGGATCCACATGATCAGTTTCTTCTGGTTTTACTGGGCGGATCCCTACGATCAGTTTCCTCTGGTTTTACTGGGCTGATCCCTGTGATCAGTTTCCTCTGGTTTTACTGGGCGGATCCCTGCGATCAGTTTCCTCTGGTTTTACTGGGCTGATACCTGTGATAAGTTTCCTCTGGTTTTACTGGGCGGATCCCTGCGATCAGTTTCTTCTGGTTTTACTGGGCGAATCACTGCGATCAGTTTCTTCTGGTTTTACTGGGCGTATCCCTGCAATCACTTTCTTCTGGTTTTACTGGGCGGATCCCTGCGATCAGTTTCTTCTGGTTTTACTGGGAGGATCACTGCGATCAGTTTCCTCTGGTTTTACTGGGCGGATCCACACGATCAGTTGCCTCTGGTTTTACTGGGCAGATCCACATGATCAGTTTCCTCTGGTTTTACTGGGCTGATCCACATGATCAGTTTCTTCTGGTTTTACTGGGCGGATCCAAATGATCAGTTTCCTCTGGTTTTACTGGGCAGATCCACATGATCAGTTTCCTCTGGTTTTACTGGGCTGATCCACATGATCAGTTTCTTCTGGTTTTACTGGGCTGATCCACATGATCAGTTTCTTCTGGTTTTACTGGGCGGATCCACATGATTAGTTTCCTCTGGTTTTACTGGGCTGATCCACATGATTCAGTTTCTTCTGGTTTCACTGGGCTGATCCACATGATCAGTTTCTTCTGGTTTCACTGGGCTGATCCACATGATCAGTTTCTTCTGGTTTCACTGGGCTGATCCACATGATCAGTTTCCTCTGGTTTTACTGGGCTGATCCACATGATCAGTTTCCTCTGGTTTTACTGGGCTGATCCACATGATCAGTTTCCTCTGGTTTTACTGGGCTGATCCACATGATCAGTTTCCTCTGGTTTTACTGGGCTGATCCACATGATCAGTTTCCTCTGGTTTTACTGGGCGGATCTACACGATCAGTTTCCTCTGGTTTTACTGGGTGGATCCACATGATCAGTTTCCTCTGGTTTCACTGGGCTGATCCACATGATCAGTTTCCTCTGGTTTTACTGGGCTGATCAACACGATCAGTTTCTTCTGGTTTTACTGGGCGGATCCCTGCGATCAGTTTCCTCTGGTTTTACTGGGTGGATCCACACGATCATTTTCCTCTGGTTTTACTCGGTGGATCCACATGATCAGTTTCCTCTGGTTTTACTGAGCGGATCCACACGATCAGTTTCCTCTGGATCCACATGATCAGTTTCCTCTGGTTTTACTGGGCGGATCCCTGCGATCAGTTTCCTCTGGTTTTACTGGGCTGATCCACATGATTCAGTTTCCTCTGGTTTTACTGGGCTGATCCACATGATCAGTTTCTTCTGGTTTCACTGGTTTGATCCACATGATCAGTTTCTTCTGGTTTCACTGGGCTGATCCACATGATCAGTTTCCTCTGGTTTTACTGAGCAGATCCACACGATCAGTTTCCTCTGGTTTTACTGGGCGGATCCCTGCGATCAGTTTCTTCTGGTTTTACTGGGCAGATCCCTGCGATCAGTTTCTTCTGGTTTTACTGGGCGGATCACTGCGATCAGTTTCTTCTGGTTTTACTGGGCGGATCCCTGCGATCAGTTTCTTCTGGTTTTACTGGGCGGATCCCTGCGATCAGTTTCTTCTGGTTTTACTGGGCGGATCACTGCGATCAGTTTCCTCTGGTTTTACTGGGCGGATCCCTGTGATCAGTTTCCTCTGGTTTTACTGGGCGGATCCCTGCGATCAGTTTCCTCTGGTTTTACTAGGCGGATCCACACGATCAGTTTCCTCTGGCTTTACTGGGTGGATCCACATGATCAGTTTCCTCTGGTTTTACTGGGCGGATCCACACGATCAGTTTCCTCTGGTTTTACTGGGCGGATCCCTGCGATCAGTTTCTTCTGGTTTTACTGGGCGGATCCCTGCGATCAGTTTCTTCTGGTTTCACTGGGCTGATCCACATGATCAGTTTCCTCTGGTTTTACTGGGCGGATCCACATGATCAGTTTCCTCTGGTTTTACTGGGCGGATCCACACGATCAGTTTCTTCTGGTTTTACTGGGCGGATCCCTGCGATCAGTTTCCTCTGGTTTTACTGGGCTGATCCCTGTGATCAGTTTCCTCTGGTTTTACTGGGCTGATCCCTGTGATCAGTTTCCTCTGGTTTTACTGGGCGGATCCCTGTGATCAGTTTCCTCTGGTTTTACTGGGCGGATCCCTGCGATCAGTTTCTTCTGGTTTCACTGGGCTGATCCACATTCAGTTTCCTCTGGTTTTACTGGGCGGATCCACATGATCAGTTTCCTCTGGTTTTACTGGGCGGATCAATACGATCAGTTTCCTCTGGTTTTACTGGGCGGATCCCTGCGATCAGTTTCCTCTGGTTTTACTGGGCGGATCCCTGTGATCAGTTTCCTCTGGTTTTACTGGGTGGATCCACATGATCATTTTCCTCTGGTTTTACTCGGCGGATCCACATGATCAGTTTCCTCTGGTTTTACTGAGCAGATACACACGATCAGTTTCCTCTGGTTTTACTGAGCGGATCCACACGATCAGTTTCCTCTGGTTTTACTGAGCGGATCCCTGCGATCAGTTTCCTCTGGTTTTACAGGGTGGATCCACATGATCAGTTTCCTCTGGTTTTACTGAGCGGATCTACACGATCAGTTTCCTCTGGATTTACTGGGCCGATCCCTGCGATCAGTTTCCTCTGGTTTTACTGGGCAGATCCCTGTGATCAGTTTCCTCTGGTTTTACTGGGAGGATCAATACAATCAGTTTCCTCTGGTTTTACTGGGCGGATCCCTGCGATCAGTTTCCTCTGGTTTTACTGGGCGGATCCCTGCGATCAGTATCCTCTGGTTTTACTGGGCAGATCCACACGATCAGTTTCCTCTGGTTTTACTGGGCGGATCCCTGCGATCAGTTTCTTCTGGTTTTACTGGGCGGATCCCTGCGATCAGTTTCCTCTGGTTTTACTGGGCTGATCCCTGTGATCAGTTTCCTCTGGTTTTACTGGGCGGATCCCTGCGATCAGTTTCCTCTGGTTTTACTAGGCGGATCCACACGATCAGTTTCCTCTGGTTTTACTGGGTGGATCCACACGATCAGTTTCCTCTGGTTTTACTGGGCGGATCCATGCAATCAATTTCCTCTGGTTTTACAGGGTGGATCCACATGATCAGTTTCCTCTGGTTTTACTGGGCAGATCCATGCGATCAGTTTCTTCTGGTTTTACTGGGCGGATCCCTGCGATCAGTTTCTTCTGGTTTTACTGGGCGGATCCCTGCGATCAGTTTCTTCTGGTTTTACTGGGCGGATCCCTGCGATCAGTTTCCTCTGGTTTTACTGGGCTGATCCCTGTGATCAGTTTCCTCTGGTTTTACTGGGCGGATCCCTGCGATCAGTTTCCTCTGGTTTTACTAGGCAGATCCACACGATCAGTTTCCTCTGGTTTTACTGGGCGGATCCACACGATCAGTTTCTTCTGGTTTTACTGGGCGGATCCCTGCGATCAGTTTCCTCTGGTTTTACTGGGCGGATCCCTGTGATCAGTTTCCTCTGGTTTTACTGGGCGGATCCCTGCGATCAGTTTCTTCTGGTTTTACTGGGCTGATCCACATGATCAGTTTCCTCTGGTTTTACTGGGCGGATCCACATGATCAGTTTCCTCTGGTTTTACTGGGCGGATCCACACGATCAGTTTCTTCTGGTTTTACTGGGCGGATCCCTACGATCAGTTTCCTCTGGTTTTACTGGGCTGATCCCTGTGATCAGTTTCCTCTGGTTTTACTGGGCGGATCCCTGCGATCAGTTTCCTCTGGTTTTACTGGGCTGATCCCTGTGATCAGTTTCCTCTGGTTTTACTGGGCGGATCCCTGCGATCAGTTTCCTCTGGTTTTACTGGGCGGATCCACACGATCAGTTTCCTCTGGTTTTACTGGGCGGATCCCTGCGATCAGTTTCCTCTGGTTTTACTGGGCGGATCCCTGCGATCAGTTTCCTCTGGTTTTACTGGGCGGATCCCTGCGATCAGTTTCCTCTGGTTTTACTGGGCGGATCCCTGTGATCAGTTTCCTCTGGTTTTACTGGGCGGATCCCTGCGATCAGTTTCCTCTGGTTTTACTGGGCGGATCCACATGATCAGTTTCCTCTGGTTTTACTGGGCGGATCCACATGATCAGTTTCCTCTGGTTTTACTGGGCGGATCCATACGATCAGTTTCCTCTGGTTTTACTGGGCGGATCCCTGCGATCAGTTTCCTCTGGTTTTACTGGGCTGATCCCTGTGATCAGTTTCCTCTGGTTTTACTGGGCGGATCCCTGCGATCAGTTTCCTCTGGTTTTACTGGGCTGATACCTGTGATCAGTTTCCTCTGGTTTTACTGGGCGGATCCCTGCATTCAGTTTCCTCTGGTTTTACTGGGCGGATCCACACGATCAGTTTCCTCTGGTTTTACTGGGCGGATCCCTGCGATCAGTTTCCTCTGGTTTTACTGGGCGGATCACTGCGATCAGTTTCCTCTGGTTTTACTGGGCGGATCCACACGATCAGTTTCCTCTGGTTTTACTGGGTGGATCCACATGATCAGTTTCCTCTGGTTTTACTGGGCGGATCCCTGCGATCAGTTTCTTCTGGTTTTACTGGGCGGATCCCTGCGATCAGTTTCCTCTGGTTTTACTGGGCTGATCCCTGTGATCAGTTTCCTCTGGTTTTACTGGGCTGATCCACACGATCAGTTTCCTCTGGTTTTACTGGGCGGATCCCTGCGATCAGTTTCCTCTGGTTTTACTGGGCGGATCCCTGCGATCAGTATCCTCTGGTTTTACTGGGCGGATCCACACGATCAGTTTCCTCTGGTTTTACTGGGTGGATCCACATGATCAGTTTCCTCTGGTTTTACTGGGCGGATCCCTGCGATCAGTTTCTTCTGGTTTTACTGGGCGGATCCCTGCGATCAGTTTCTTCTGGTTTTACTGGGCGGATCCCTGTGATCAGTTTCCTCTGGTTTTACTGGGCGGATCCCTGCGATCAGTTTCCTCTGGTTTTACTAGGCGGATCCACACGATCAGTTTCCTCTGGTTTTACTGGGTGGATCCACATGATCAGTTTCCTCTGGTTATACTGAGTGGATCCACACGATCAGTATCCTCTGGTTTTACTGGGCGGATCCCTGCGATCAGTTTCTTCTGGTTTTACTGGGCGGATCCCTGCGATCAGTTTCTTCTGGTTTTACTGGGCGGATCATTGCGATCAGTTTCCTCTGGTTTTACTGAGCAGATCCACACGATAAGTTTCCTCTGGTTTTACTGGGCGGATCCCTGTGATCAGTTTCCTCTGGTTTTACTGGGTGGATCCACATGATCATTTTCCTCTGGTTTTACTCGGCAGATCCACATGATCAGTTTCCTCTGGTTTTACTAGGCGGATCCACACGATCAGTTTCCTCTGGTTTTACTGGGCGGATCCACACGATCAGTTTCTTCTGGTTTTACTGGGCGGATCCCTGCGATCAGTTTCCTCTGGTTTTACTGGGCTGATCCCTGTGATCAGTTTCCTCTGGTTTTACTGGGCGGATCCCTGCGATCAGTTTCCTCTGGTTTTACTGGGCTGATACCTGTGATCAGTTTCCTCTGGTTTTACTGGGCGGATCCCTGCATTCAGTTTCCTCTGGTTTTACTGGGCGGATCCACACGATCAGTTTCCTCTGGTTTTACTGGGCGGATCCCTGCGATCAGTTTCCTCTGGTTTTACTGGGCGGATCACTGCGATCAGTTTCCTCTGGTTTTACTGGGCGGATCCACACGATCAGTTTCCTCTGGTTTTACTGGGTGGATCCACATGATCAGTTTCCTCTGGTTTTACTGGGCGGATCCCTGCGATCAGTTTCTTCTGGTTTTTCTGGGCAGATCCCTGCGATCAGTTTCCTCTGGTTTTACTGGGCTGATCCCTGTGATCAGTTTCCTCTGGTTTTACTGGGCTGATCCCTGTGATCAGTTTCTTCTGGTTTTAATGGGCGGATCCCTGCTTTCAGTTTCTACTGGTTTTACTGGGCGGATCCCTGTGATCAGTTTCCTCTGGTTTTACTGGGCGGATCCCTGCGATCAGTTTCCTCTGGTTTTACTAGGCGGATCCACACGATCAGTTTCCTCTGGTTTTACTGGGTGGATCCACATGATCAGTTTCCTCTGGTTTTACTGAGCGGATCCACACGATCAGTATCCTCTGGTTTTACTGGGCGGATCCCTGCGATCAGTTTCTTCTGGTTTTACTGGGCGGATCCCTGCGATCAGTTTCTTCTGGTTTTACTGGGCGGATCACTGCGATCAGTTTCCTCTGGTTTTACTGGGCGGATCCACACGATCAGTTTCCTCTGGTTTTACTGGGCGGATCCCTGCGATCAGTTTCTTCTGGTTTTACTGGGCGGATCACTGCGATCAGTTTCTTCTGGTTTTACTGGGCGGATCCCTGCGATCAGTTTCTTCTGGTTTTACTGGGCGGATCCCTGCGATCAGTTTCTTCTGGTTTTACTGGGCGGATCACTGCGATCAGTTTCCTCTGGTTTTACTGGGCTGATCCACATGATCAGTTTCCTCTGGTTTTACTGGGCTGATCCACATGATCAGTTTCCTCTGGTTTTACTGGGCTGATCCACAAACTTGCAGGTCACATACGTTCAGGGCTTGCAGGTCACATTACATTCAGGGCTTGCAGGTCACATTATGTTCAGCATTTGCTGGTCACATTACGTTCAGGGCTTACAGGTCACATTACGTTCAGCATTTGCTGGTCACATACGTTCAGGGCTTGCAGGTCACATACGTTCAGGGCTTGCAGGTCACATTACGTTCAGGGCTTGCAGGTCACATTACATTCAGGGTTTGCAGATCACATTAGGTTCAGGGCTTGCAGGTCACATTACGCTTAGGGTTTGCAGGTCACATACATTCAGCATTTGCAGGTCAATTACGTTCAGGGTTTGCATTTCACATTACGTTCAGGGCTTGCAGGTCACATTACGTTCAGGGCTTGCAGGTCACATTATGTTCAGCATTTGCTTGTCACATACGTTCAGCATTTGCAGGTCACATTATGTTCAGGGTTTGCATGTCGCATACGTTCAGCATTTGCTGGTCACATACGTTCAGCATTTGCTGGTTACATATGTTCAGGGCTTGCAGGTCACATACGTTCAGGGCTTGCAGGTCACATTACGTTCAAGGTTTGCAGGTCACATTACATTCAGGGCTTGCAGGTCACATTACGTTCAGGGTTTGCAGGTCACATGCATTCAGCATTTGCATGTCACATACGTTCAGGGCTTGCAGGTCACATTACGTTCAGGGCTTACAGTTCACATTACGTTCAGCATTTGCTGGTCACATTACGTTCGGTGTTTGCAGGTCACATACATTCGGTGTTTGCAGGTCACATTACGTTCAGAGTTTGCAGGTCACATTACGTTCAGGGCTTGCAGGTCACATTACGTTTAGGGCTTGCAGGTCACATTATGTTCAGGGCTTGCAGGTCACATTACGTTCAGCATTTGCTTGTCACATACGTTCAGGGCTTGCAGGTCACATTACGCTCAGGGTTTGCAGGTCACATTACGACGTTCAGGGTTTGCAGGTCACATTACGTTCAGGGTTTGCAGGTCACATTACGTTCAGGGTTTGCAGGTCAAATATGTTCAGGGCTTGCAGGTCACATACGTTCAGCATTTGCAGGTCACATACGTTCAGCATTTGCATGTCACATACTTTCAGGGTTTGCAGGTCAAATACGTTCAGGGCTTGCAGGTCACATACGTTCAGCATTTGCAGGTCACATATGTCCAGGGCTTGCAGGTCACATATGTTCAGGGTTTGCATGTCACATTACGTTCAGGGCTTGCAGGTCACATTACGTTCAGAATTTGCAGGTCACATTACGTTCAGGGCTTGCAGGTCACATTATGTTCAGCATTTGCTGGTCACATTATGTTCAGGGCTTACAGGTCACATTACATTCAGCATTTGCTGGTCACATACGTTCAGGGCTTGCAGGTCACATACGTTCAGGGCTTGCAGGTCACATTACATTCAGGGCTTGCAGGTCACATTATGTTCAGCATTTGCTGGTCACATTACGTTCAGGGCTTACAGGTCACATTACGTTCAGCATTTGCTGGTCACATACGTTCAGGGCTTGCAGGTCACATACGTTCAGGGCTTGCAGGTCACATTACGTTCAGGGCTTGCAGGTCACATTACGTTCAGGGTTTGCAGATATCATTAAGTTCAGGGCTTGCAGGTCACATTACGCTTAGGGCTTGCAGGTCACATTACGTTCAACATTTGCAGGTCACATTACGTTCAGGACTTGCAGGTCACATTACGTTCAGGGTTTGCAGGTCACATACATTCAGCATTTGCAGGTCAATTACGTTCAGGGTTTGCATGTCACATTACGTTCAGGGCTTGCAGGTCACATTACGGTCAGGGCTTGCAGGTCACATTATGTTCAGCATTTGCTTGTCACATACGTTCAGCATTTGCAGGTCACATTATGTTCAGGGTTTGCATGTCGCATACGTTCAGCATTTGCTGGTCACATACGTTCAGCATTTGCTGGTTACATATGTTCAGGGCTTGCAGGTCACATACGTTCAGGGCTTGCAGGTCACATTACGTTCAGGGCATGCAGGTCACATTACGTTCAGGGCTTGCAGGTCACATTACGTTCAGGGTTTGCAGGTCACATGCATTCAGCATTTGCAGGTCACATACGTTCAGGGTTTGCATGTCACATTACGTTCAGGGCTTGCAGGTCACATTACGTTCAGGGCCTGCAGGTCACATTACGTTCAGCATTTGCTGGTCACATACGTTCAGCATATGCAGGTCACATTACGTTCGGTGTTTGCAGGTCACATTCGTTCGGTGTTTGCAGGTCACATTATGTTCAGAGTTTGCAGGTCACATTACGTTCAGGGCTTGCATGTCACAAACGTTCAGGGTTTGCAGGTCACATTACGTTCAGGGTTTTGCATGTCACATTACGTTCAGCATTGCTGGTCACATACGTTCAGGGCTTGCAGGTCATATTACATTCAGGGTTTGCATGTCACATACGTTCAGCATTTGCTTGTCACATAGGTTCAGCATTTTCTGGTCACATACGTTCAGGGCTTGCAGGTCACATTACGTTCAGCATTTGCTGGTCACATACGTTCAGCATTTGCAGGTCACATTACGTTCGGTGTTTGCAGATCACATTCATTCGGTGTTTGCAGGTCACATTTCGTTCAGAGTTTGCAGGTCACATTACGTTCAGGGCTTGCAGGTCACATTATGTTTAGGGCTTGCAGGTCACATTACGTTCAGGGCTTGCAGGTCACATTACGTTCAGCATTTGCTTGTCACATACGTTCAGGGCTTGCAGGTCACATTACGCTCAGGGTTTGCAGGTCACATTACGTTCAGGGTTTGCAGGTCACATTACGTTCAGGGTTTGCAGGTCAAATATGTTCAGGGCTTGCAGGTCACATACGTTCAGCATTTGCAGGTCACATACGTTCAGCATTTGCATGTCACATACTTTCAGGGTTTGCAGGTCAAATACGTTCAGGGCTTGCAGGTCACATATGTTCAGCATTTGCTGGTCACATATGTCCAAGGCTTGCAGGTCACATATGTTCAGGGTTTGCGTGTCACATTACGTTCAGGGCTTGCAGGTCACATTACGTTCAGAATTTGCAGGTCACATTACGTTCAGGGCTTGCAGGTCACATTATGTTCAGCATTTGCTGGTAACATTACGTTCAGGGCTTACAGGTCACATTACATTCAGCATTTGCTGGTCACATATGTTCAGGGCTTGCAGGTCACATACGTTCAGGGCTTGCAGGTCACATTACATTCAGGGCTTGCAGGTCACATTATGTTCAGCAGTTGCTGGTCACATTACGTTCAGGGCTTACAGGTCACATTACGTTCAGCATTTGCTGGTCACATACGTTCAGGGCTTGCAGGTCACATACGTTCAGGGCTTGCAGGTCACATTACGTTCAGGGCTTGCAGGTCACATTACGTTCAGGGCTTGCAGGTCACATTACGTTCAGGGTTTGCAGATCACATTACGTTCAGGGCTTGCAGGTCACATTACGCTTAGGGCTTGCAGGTCACATTACGTTCAACATTTGCAGGTCACATTACGTTCAGGACTTGCAGGTCACATTACGTTCAGGGTTTGCAGGTCACATATATTCAGCATTTGCAGGTCAATTACGTTCAGGGTTTGCATGTCACATTACATTCAGGGCTTGCAGGTCATATTACGTTCAGGGCTTGCAGGTCACATTATGTTCAGCATTTGCTTGTCACATATGTTCAGGGCTTGCAGGTCACATATGTTCAGGGCTTGCAGGTCACATTACGTTCAGGGCTTGCAGGTCACATTACGTTCAGGGCTTGCAGGTCACATTACGTTCAGGGTTTGCAGGTCACATGCATTCAGCATTTGCATGTCACATACGTTCAGGGTTTGCATGTCACATTACGTTCAGGGCTTGCAGGTCACATTACGTTCAGGGCTTACAGTTCACATTACGTTCAGCATTTGCTGGTCACATTACGTTCGGTGTTTGCAGGTCACATACATTCGGTGTTTGCAGGTCACATTACGTTCAGAGTTTGCAGGTCACATTACGTTCAGGGCTTGCAGGTCACATTACGCTTAGGGCTTGCAGGTCACATTACGTTCAGGGCTTGCAGGTCACATTACGTTCAGCATTTGCTTGTCACATACGTTCAGGGCTTGCAGGTCACATTACGCTCAGGGTTTGCAGGTCACATTACGTTCAGGGTTTGCAGGTCACATTACGTTCAGGGTTTGCAGGTCACATTACGTTCAGGGTTTGCAGGTCAAATATGTTCAGGGCTTGCAGGTCACATACGTTCAGCATTTGCAGGTCACATACCTTCAGCATTTGCATGTCACATACTTTCAGGGTTTGCAGGTCAAATACGTTCAGGGCTTGCAGGTCACATACGTTCAGCATTTGCAGGTCACATATGTCCAGGGCTTGCAGGTCACATATGTTCAGGGTTTGCATGTCACATTACGTTCAGGGCTTGCAGGTCACATTACGTTCAGAATTTGCAGGTCACATTACGTTCAGGGCTTGCAGGTCACATTATGTTCAGCATTTGCTGGTCACATTACGTTCAGGGCTTACAGGTCACATTACATTCAGCATTTGCTGGTCACATACGTTCAGGGCTTGCAGGTCACATACGTTCAGGGCTTGCAGGTCACATTACGTTCAGGGCTTGCAGGTCACATTACGTTCAGGGTTTGCAGATATCATTACGTTCAGGGCTTGCAGGTCACATTACGCTTAGGTCTTGCAGGTCACATTACGTTCAACATTTGCAGGTCACATTACGTTCAGGGTTTGCAGGTCACATTACGTTCAGGGTTTGCAGGTCACATACATTCAGCATTTGCAGGTCAATTACGTTCAGGGTTTGCATGTCACATTACGTTCAGGGCTTGCAGGTCACATTACGTTCAGGGCTTGCAGGTCACATTATGTTCAGCATTTGCTTGTCACATACGTTCAGCATTTGCAGGTCACATTATGTTCAGGGTTTGCATGTCGCATACGTTCAGCATTTGCTGGTCACATACGTTCAGCATTTGCTGGTTACATATGTTCAGGGCTTGCAGGTCACATATGTTCAGGGCTTGCAGGTCACATTACGTTCAGGGCATGCAGGTCACATTACGTTCAGGGCTTGCAGGTCACATTACGTTCAGGGTTTGCAGGTCACATGCATTCAGCATTTGCAGGTCACATACGTTCAGGGTTTGCATGTCACATTACGTTCAGGGCTTGCAGGTCACATTATGTTCAGGGCCTGCAGGTCACATTACGTTCAGCATTTGCTGGTCACATACGTTCAGCATTTGCAGGTCACATTACGTTCGGTGTTTGCAGGTCACATTCATTCGGTGTTTGCAGGTCACATTACGTTCAGAGTTTGCAGGTCACATTACGTGCAGGGCTTGCAGGTCACATTACGTTTAGGGCTTGCAGGTCACATTACGTTCAGGGCTTGCAGGTCACATTACATTCAGCATTTGCTTGTCACATACGTTCAGGGCTTGCAGGTCACATTACGCTCAGGGTTTGCAGGTCACATTACGTTCAGGGTTTGCAGGTCACATTACATTCAGGGTTTGCAGGTCACATTACGTTCAGGGTTTGCAGGTCACATACGTTCAGGGTTTGCTGGTCACATATGTTCAGCATTTGCAAGTCACATTATCTTCAGAGTTTGCATGTCACATTACCTTCAGGGTTTTCAGGTCACATTACGTTCGGTGTTTGCAGGTCACATTACATTCTGCATTTGCTGGTCACATAGGTTCAGCATTTGCAGGTCACATTACTTTCGGTGTTTGCAGGTCACATTCGTTCGGTGTTTGCAGGTCACATTATGTTCAGAGTTTGCAGGTCACATTACGTTCAGGGCTTGCATGTCACAAACGTTCAGGGCTTGCAGGTCACATTACGTTCAGGGTTTTGCATGTCACATTACGTTCAGCATTGCTGGTCACATACGTGCAGGGCTTGCAGGTCATATTACATTCAGGGTTTGCAGGTCACATACGTTCAGCATTTGCTTGTCACATAGGTTCAACATTTTCTGGTCACATACGTTCAGGGCTTGCAGGTCACATTACGTTCAGCATTTGCTGGTCACATACGTTCAGCATTTGCAGGTCACATTACGTTCGGTGTTTGCTGATCACATTCATTCGGTGTTTGCAGGTCACATTACGTTCAGAGTTTGCAGGTCACATTACGTTCAGGGCTTGCAGGTCACATTACGTTTAGGGCTTGCAGGTCACATTACGTTCAGGGCTTGCAGGTCACATTACGTTCAGCATTTGCTTGTCACATATGTTCAGGGCTTGCAGGTCACATTACGCTCAGGGTTTGCAGGTCACATTACGTTCAGGGTTTGCAGGTCACATTACGTTCAGGGTTTGCAGGTCAAATACGTTCAGGGCTTGCAGGTCACATACGTTCAGCATTTGCAGGTCACATACGTTCAGCATTTGCATGTCACATACTTTCAGGGTTTGCAGGTCAAATACGTTCAGGGCTTGCAGGTCACATATGTTCAGCATTTGCAGGTCACATATGTCCAAGGCTTGCAGGTCACATATGTTCAGGGTTTGCATGTCACATTACGTTCAGGGCTTGCAGGTCACATTACGTTCAGAATTTGCAGGTCACATTACGTTCAGGGCTTGCAGGTCACATTATGTTCAGCATTTGCTGGTCACATTACGTTCAGGGCTTACAGGTCACATTACATTCAGCATTTGCTGGTCACATACGTTCAGGGCTTGCAGGTCACATACGTTCAGGGCTTGCAGGTCACATTACATTCAGGGCTTGCAGATCACATTATGTTCAGCATTTGCTGGTCACATTACGTTCAGGGCTTACAGGTCACATTACGTTCAGGGCTTGCATGTCATATACGTTCAGGGCTTGCAGGTCACATTACGTTCAGGGTTTTGCATGTCAAATTACGTTCAGCATTGCTGGTCACATACGTTCAGGGCTTGCAGGTCATATTACATTCAGGGTTTGCATGTCACATACGTTCAGCATTTGCTTGTCACATAGGTTCAGCATTTTCTGGTCACATACGTTCAGGGCTTGCAGGTCACATTACGTTCAGGGTTTGCAGGTCACATTGCGTTCAGGGCTTGCAGGTCACATTACGTTTAGGGCTTGCAGGTCACATTACGTTCAGGGCTTGCAGGTCACATTACGTTCAGCATTTGCTTGTCACATACGTTCAGGGCTTGCAGGTCACATTACGCTCAGGGTTTGCAGGTCACATTACGTTCAGGGTTTGCAGGTCACATTACGTTCAGGGTTTGCAGGTCACATTACGTTCAGGGTTTGCAGGTCAAATACGTTCAGGGCTTGCAGGTCACATACGTTCAGCATTTGCAGGTCACATACGTTCAGCATTTGCATGTCACATACTTTCAGGGTTTGCAGGTCAAATACGTTCAGGGTTTGCAGGTCACATACGTTCAGCATTTGCAGGTCACATATGTCCAGGGCTTGCAGGTCACATATGTTCAGGGTTTGCATGTCACATTACGTTCAGGGCTTGCAGGTCACATTACGTTCAAAATTTGCAGGTCACATTACGTTCAGGGCTTGCAGGTCACATTATGTTCAGGTCATGCAGGTCACATTACATTCAGCATTTGCTGGTCACATACGTTCAGGGCTTGCAGGTCACATACGTTCAGGGCTTGCAGGTCACATTACATTCAGGGCTTGCAGGTCACATTATGTTCAGCATTTGCTGGTCACATTAAGTTCAGGTCTTACAGGTCACATTACGTTCAGCATTTGCTGGTCACATACGTTCAGGGCTTGCAGGTCACATACGTTCAGGGCTTGCAGGTCACATTACGTTCAGGGCTTGCAGGTCACATTACGCTTAGGGCTTGCAGGTCACATTACGTTCAACATTTGCAGGTCACATTACGTTCAGGACTTGCAGGTCACATTACGTTCAACATTTGCAGGTCACATTACGTTCAGGACTTGCAGGTCACATACGTTCAGGGATTGCAGGTCACATACATTCAGCATTTGCAGGTCAATTACGTTCAGGGTTTGCATGTCACATTACATTCAGGGCTTGCAGGTCACATTACGTTCAGGGCTTGCAGGTCACATTATGTTCAGCATTTGCTTGTCACATACGTTCAGCATTTGCAGGTCACATTATGTTCAGGGTTTGCATGTCGCATACGTTCAGCATTTGCTGGTCACATACGTTCAGCATTTGCTGGTTACATATGTTCAGGGCTTGCAGGTCACATACGTTCAGGGCTTGCAGGTCACATTACATTCAGGGCTTGCAGGTCACATTATGTTCAGCATTTGCTGGTCACATTAAGTTCAGGGCTTACAGGTCACATTACGTTCAGCATTTGCTGGTCACATACGTTCAGGGCTTGCAGGTCACATACGTTCAGGGCTTGCAGGTCACATTACGTTCAGGGCTTGCAGGTCACATTACGTTCAGGGTTTGCAGATCACATTACGTTCAGGGCTTGCAGGTCACATTACGCTTAGGGCTTGCAGGTCACATTACGTTCAACATTTGCAGGTCACATTACGTTCAGGACTTGCAGGTCACATTACGTTCAGGGATTGCAGGTCACATACATTCAGCATTTGCAGGTCAATTACGTTCAGGGTTTGCATGTCACATTACGTTCAGGGCTTGCAGGTCACATTACGTTCAGGGCTTGCAGGTCACATTATGTTCAGCATTTGCTTGTCACATACGTTCAGCATTTGCAGGTCACATTATGTTCAGGGTTTGCATGTCGCATACGTTCAGCATTTGCTGGTCACATACGTTCAGCATTTGCTGGTTACATATGTTCAGGGCTTGCAGGTCACATACGTTCAGGGCTTGCAGGTCACATTACGTTCAGGGCATGCAGGTCACATTACGTTCAGGGCTTGCAGGTCACATTACGTTCAGGGTTTGCAGGTCACATGCATTCAGCATTTGCAGGTCACATACGTTCAGGGTTTGCATGTCACATTACGTTCAGGGCTTGCAGGTCACATTACGTTCAGGGCTTGCAGGTCACATTACGTTCAGCATTTCTGGTCACATACGTTCAGCATTTGCAGGTCACATTACGTTCGGTGTTTGCAGGTCACATTCATTCGGTGTTTGCAGGTCACATTACGTTCAGGGTTTGCAGGTCACATTACGTTCAGGGCTTGCAGGTCACATTACGTTTAGGGCTTGCAGGTCACATTACGTTCAGGGCTTGCAGGTCACATTACATTCAGCATTTGCTTGTCACATACGTTCAGGGCTTGCAGGTCACATTACGTCAGGGTTTGCAGGTCACATTACGTTCAGGGTTTGCAGGTCACATTACATTCAGGGTTTGCAGGTCACATTACGTTCAGGGTTTGCAGGTCACATACGTTCAGGGTTTGCTGGTCACATACATTCAGCATTTGCAGGTCACATTACCTTCAGAGTTTGCAGGTCACATTACGTTCAGGGTTTGCAGGTCACATATATTCAGCATTTGCAGGTCAATTACGTTCAGGGTTTGCATGTCACATTACATTCAGGGCTTGCAGGTCACATTACGCTTAGGGCTTGCAGGTCACATTACGTTCAGGGCTTGCAGGTCACATTACGTTCAGCATTTGCTTGTCACATACGTTCAGGGCTTGCAGGTCACATTACGCTCAGGGTTTGCAGGTCACATTACGTTCAGGGTTTGCAGGTCACATTACGTTCAGGGTTTGCAGGTCACATTACGTTCAGGGTTTGCAGGTCAAATACGTTCAGGGCTTGCAGGTCACATACGTTCAGCATTTGCAGGTCACATACGTTCAGCATTTGCATGTCACATACTTTCAGGGTTTGCAGGTCAAATACGTTCAGGGTTTGCAGGTCACATACGTTCAGCATTTGCAGGTCACATATGTCCAGGGCTTGCAGGTCACATATGTTCAGGGTTTGCATGTCACATTACGTTCAGGGCTTGCAGGTCACATTACGTTCAAAATTTGCAGGTCACATTACGTTCAGGGCTTGCAGGTCACATTATGTTCAGCATTTGCTGGTCACATTACGTTCATTGCTTACAGGTCACATTACATTCAGCATTTGCTGGTCACATACGTTCAGGGCTTGCAGGTCACATACGTTCAGGGCTTGCAGGTCACATTACATTCAGGGCTTGCAGGTCACATTATGTTCAGCATTTGCTGGTCACATTAAGTTCAGGTCTTACAGGTCACATTACGTTCAGCATTTGCTGGTCACATACGTTCAGGGCTTGCAGGTCACATACGTTCAGGGCTTGCAGGTCACATTACGTTCAGGGCTTGCAGGTCACATTACGCTTAGGGCTTGCAGGTCACATTACGTTCAACATTTGCAGGTCACATTACGTTCAGGACTTGCAGGTCACATTACGTTCAACATTTGCAGGTCACATTACGTTCAGGACTTGCAGGTCACATTACGTTCAGGGATTGCAGGTCACATACATTCAGCATTTGCAGGTCAATTACGTTCAGGGTTTGCATGTCACATTACGTTCAGGGCTTGCAGGTCACATTACGTTCAGGGCTTGCAGGTCACATTATGTTCAGCATTTGCTTGTCACATACGTTCAGCATTTGCAGGTCACATTATGTTCAGGGTTTGCATGTCGCATACGTTCAGCATTTGCTGGTCACATACGTTCAGCATTTGCTGGTTACATATGTTCAGGGCTTGCAGGTCACATACGTTCAGGGCTTGCAGGTCACATTACATTCAGGGCTTGCAGGTCACATTATGTTCAGCATTTGCTGGTCACATTAAGTTCAGGGCTTACAGGTCACATTACGTTCAGCATTTGCTGGTCACATACGTTCAGGGCTTGCAGGTCACATACGTTCAGGGCTTGCAGGTCACATTACGTTCAGGGCTTGCAGGTCACATTACGTTCAGGGTTTGCAGATCACATTACGTTCAGGGCTTGCAGGTCACATTACGCTTAGGGCTTGCAGGTCACATTACGTTCAACATTTGCAGGTCACATTACGTTCAGGACTTGCAGGTCACATTACGTTCAGGGATTGCAGGTCACATACATTCAGCATTTGCAGGTCAATTACGTTCAGGGTTTGCATGTCACATTACGTTCAGGGCTTGCAGGTCACATTACGTTCAGGGCTTGCAGGTCACATTATGTTCAGCATTTGCTTGTCACATACGTTCAGCATTTGCAGGTCACATTATGTTCAGGGTTTGCATGTCGCATACGTTCAGCATTTGCTGGTCACATACGTTCAGCATTTGCTGGTTACATATGTTCAGGGCTTGCAGGTCACATACGTTCAGGGCTTGCAGGTCACATTACGTTCAGGACATGCAGGTCACATTACGTTCAGGGCTTGCAGGTCACATTACGTTCAGGGTTTGCAGGTCACATGCATTCAGCATTTGCAGGTCACATACGTTCAGGGTTTGCATGTCACATTACGTTCAGGGCTTGCAGGTCACATTACGTTCAGGGCTTGCAGGTCACATTACGTTCAGCATTTTCTGGTCACATACGTTCAGCATTTGCAGGTCACATTACTTTCGGTGTTTGCAGGTCACATTCATTCGGTGTTTGCAGGTCACATTACGTTCAGAGTTTGCAGGTCACATTACGTTCAGGGCTTGCAGGTCACATTACGTTTAGGGCTTGCTGGTCACATTACGTTCAGGGCTTGCAGGTCACATTACATTCAGCATTTGCTTGTCACATACGTTCAGGGCTTGCAGGTCACATTACGCTCAGGGTTTGCAGGTCACATTACGTTCAGGGTTTGCAGGTCACATTACATTCAGGGTTTGCAGGTCACATTACGTTCAGGGTTTGCAGGTCACATACGTTCAGGGTTTGCTGGTCACATACATTCAGCATTTGCAGGTCACATTACCTTCAGAGTTTGCAGGTCACATTACGTTCAGGGTTTGCAGGTCACATATATTCAGCATTTGCAGGTCAATTACGTTCAGGGTTTGCATGTCACATTACATTCAGGGCTTGCAGGTCACATTACGCTTAGGGCTTGCAGGTCACATTACATTCAACATTTGCAGGTCACATTACGTTCAGGACTTGCAGGTCACATTACGTTCAGGGATTGCAGGTCACATACATTCAGCATTTGCAGGTCAATTACGTTCAGGGTTTGCATGTCACATTACGTTCAGGGCTTGCAGGTCACATTACGTTCAGGGCTTGCAGGTCACATTATGTTCAGCATTTGCTTGTCACATACGTTCAGCATTTGCAGGTCACATTATGTTCAGGGTTTGCATGTCGCATACGTTCAGCATTTGCTGGTCACATACGTTCAGCATTTGCTGGTTACATATGTTCAGGGCTTGCAGGTCACATACGTTCAGGGCTTGCAGGTCACATTACGTTCAGGACATGCAGGTCACATTACGTTCAGGGCTTGCAGGTCACATTACGTTCAGGGTTTGCAGGTCACATGCATTCAGCATTTGCAGGTCACATACGTTCAGGGTTTGCATGTCACATTACGTTCAGGGCTTGCAGGTCACATTACGTTCAGCATTTTCTGGTCACATACGTTCAGCATTTGCAGGTCACATTACTTTCGGTGTTTGCATGTCACATTCATTCGGTGTTTGCAGGTCACATTACGTTCAGAGTTTGCAGGTCACATTACGTTCAGGGCTTGCAGGTCACATTACGTTTAGGGCTTGCTGGTCACATTACGTTCAGGGCTTGCAGGTCACATTACATTCAGCATTTGCTTGTCACATACGTTCAGGGCTTGCAGGTCACATTACGCTCAGGGTTTGCAGGTCACATTACGTTCAGGGTTTGCAGGTCACATTACATTCAGGGTTTGCAGGTCACATTACGTTCAGGGTTTGCAGGTCACATACGTTCAGGGTTTGCTGGTCACATACATTCAGCATTTGCAGGTCACATTACCTTCAGAGTTTGCAGGTCACATTACGTTCAGGGTTTGCAGGTCACATATATTCAGCATTTGCAGGTCAATTACGTTCAGGGTTTGCATGTCACATTATGTTCAGGGTTTGCATGTCGCATACGTTCAGCATTTGCTGGTCACATACGTTCAGCATTTGCTGGTTACATATGTTCAGGGCTTGCAGGTCACATACGTTCAGGGCTTGCAGGTCACATTACGTTCAGGACATGCAGGTCACATTACGTTCAGGGCTTGCAGGTCACATTACGTTCAGGGTTTGCAGGTCACATGCATTCAGCATTTGCAGGTCACATACGTTCAGGGTTTGCATGTCACATTACGTTCAGGGCTTGCAGGTCACATTACGTTCAGCATTTTCTGGTCACATACGTTCAGCATTTGCAGGTCACATTACTTTCGGTGTTTGCAGGTCACATTCATTCGGTGTTTGCAGGTCACATTACGTTCAGAGTTTGCAGGTCACATTACGTTCAGGGCTTGCAGGTCACATTACGTTTAGGGCTTGCAGGTCACATTACGTTCAGGGCTTGCAGGTCACATTACATTCAGCATTTGCTTGTCACATACGTTCAGGGCTTGCAGGTCACATTACGCTCAGGGTTTGCAGGTCACATTACGTTCAGGGTTTGCAGGTCACATTACATTCAGGGTTTGCAGGTCACATTACGTTCAGGGTTTGCAGGTCACATACGTTCAGGGTTTGCTGGTCACATACATTCAGCATTTGCAGGTCACATTACCTTCAGAGTTTGCAGGTCACATTACGTTCAGGGTTTGCAGGTCACATTACGTTCGGTGTTTGCAGGTCACATTACATTCTGCATTTGCTGGTCACATACGTTCAGCATTTGCAGGTCACATTACGTTCGGTGTTTGCAGGTCACATTCGTTCGGTGTTTGCAGGTCACATTATGTTCAGAGTTTGCAGGTCACATTACGTTCAGGGCTTGCATTTCACATATGTTCAGGGCTTGCAGGTCACATTACGTTCAGGGTTTGCAGGTCACATGCATTCAGGGCTTGCAGGTCACATTATGTTCAGCATTTGCTGGTCACATTACGTTCAGGGCTTACAGGTCACATTACGTTCAGCATTTGCTGGTCACATATGTTCAGGGCTTGCAGGTCACATACGTTCAGGGCTTGCAGGTCACATTACGTTCAGGGCTTGCAGGTCACATTACGTTCAGGGTTTGCAGATCACATTACGTTCAGGGCTTTCAGGTCACATTACGCTTAGGGCTTGCAGGTCACATTACGTTCAGCATTTGCAGGTCACATTACGTTCAGGACTTGCAGGTCACATTACGTTCAGGGTTTGCAGGTCACATACATTCAGCATTTGCAGGTCAATTACGTTCAGGGTTTGCATGTCACATTACGTTCAGGGCTTACAGGTCACATTACGTTCAGCATTTGCTGGTCACATACGTTCAGAGGGCTTGCAGGTCACATATGTTCAGGGCTTGCAGGTCACATTACGTTCAGGGCTTGCAGGTCACATTACGTTCAGGGTTTGCAGATCACATTACGTTCAGGGCTTGCAGGTCACATTACGCTTAGGGCTTGCAGGTTACATTACGTTCAGCATTTGCAGGTCACATTACGTTCAGGACTTGCAGGTCACATTACATTCAGGGTTTGCAGGTCACATACATTCAGCATTTGCAGGTCACATACTTTCAGGGTTTGCATGTCACATTACGTTCAGGGCTTGCAGGTCACATTACGTTCAGGGCTTGCAGGTCACATTACGTTCAGCATTTGCTGGTCACATACGTTCAGCATTTGCAGGTCACATTACGTTCGGTGTTTGCAGGTCACATTCATTCGGTGTTTGCAGGTCACATTACGTTCAGAGTTTGCAGGTCACATTACGTTCAGGGTTTGCATGTCACATTACGTTCAGGGCTTGCAGGTCACATTACATTTAGGGCTTGCTGGTCACATACGTTCAGGGCTTGCAGGTCACATTACGTTCAGGGCTTGCAGGTCACATTACGTTCAGGGCTTGCAGGTCACATTACGTTCAGAATTTGCAGGTCACATTACATTCAGGGTTTGCAGGTCACATACATTCAGCATTTGCAGGTCACATACGTTCAGCATTTGCTGGTCACATACTTTCAGGGTTTGCAGGTCACATTACGTTCAGGGTTTGCATGTTACATTACATTCAGGACTTGCAGGTCACATTACGTTCAGGGCTTGCAGGTCACATACGTTCAGGGCTTGCAGGTCACATATGTTCAGGGTTTTGCATGTCACATTACGTTCAGCATTTGCTGGTCACATACGTTCAGGGCTTGCAGGTCACATACGTTAAGGGTTTGCAGGTCATATTACGTTCAGCATTTGCTGGTCACATACCTTTATGGCTTGCAGGTCACATTATGTTCAGGGCTTGCAGGTCACATTACGTTCAGCATTTGTTGGTCACATACGATCAGGGCTTGCAGGTCACATTATGTTCAGGGCTTGCAGGTCACATTACGTTCAGGGCTTGCAGATTACATTACGTTCAGCATTTGCTTGTCACATACGTTCAGGGCTTGCAGGTCACATTATGTTCGGTGTTTGCAGGTCACATTCGTTCGGTGTTTGCAGGTCACATTACATTCAGGGTTTGCATGTCACATTACGTTCAGGGCTTGCAGGTCACATTACGTTCAGGGCTTGCAGGTCACATTACATTCAGGGTTTGCAGGTCACATACATTCAGCATTTGCAGGTCACATTACGTTCGGTGTTTGCAGGTCACATTCATTCGGTGTTTGCAGGTCACATTACGTTCAGAGTTTGCAGGTCACATTACGTTCAGGGTTTGCATGTCACATTACGTTCAGGGCTTGCAGGTCACATACGTTCAGGGCTTGCAGGTCACATACATTCAGGGTTTTGCATGTCACATTACGTTCAGCATTTGCAGGTCACATACATTCAGGGTTTGCAGGTCACATACGTTCAGCATTTGCTGGTCACATATGTTCAGCATTTGCAGGTCACATAAGTTCAGCATTTGCATGTCACATACTTTCAGGGTTTGCAGGTCAAATACGTTCAGGTCTTGCAGGTCACATACGTTCAGCATTTGCTGGTCACATACGTTCAGCATTTGCAGGTCACATACATCCAGGGCTTGCAGGTCACATACGTTCAGGGTTTGCATGTCACATTACGTTCAGGGTTTGCTGGTCACATTACATTCAGCAATTGCTGGTCACATACGTTCAGGGCTTGCAGGTCACATTACGTTCAGGGTTTGCATGTCACATTACGTTCAGGGCTTGCAGGTCACATTACGTTCAGGGCTTGCAGGTCACATTACGTTCAGCATTTGCAGGTCACATTACGTTCAGGGCTTGCAGGTCACATTACGTTCAGGGCTTGCAGGTCACATTACGTTCAGGGCTTGCAGGTCACATTACTTTCAGGGCTTGCAGGTCAAATTATGTTCAGCATTTGCTGGTCAAATACATTCAGGGCTTGCAGGTCACATTACGTTCAGGGTTTGCAGGTCACATTACGTTCAGGGTTTGCAGGTCACATTACGTTCAGGGTTTGCAGGTCACATTACATTCAGCATTTGCAGGTCACATACATTCAGCATTTGCAGGTCACATACGTTCAGGGTTTGCAGGTCACATACGTTCAGGGTTTGCAGGTCACATACGTTCAGCATTTGCTGGTCACATACGTTCAGCATTTGCAGGTCACATTACGTTCGGTGTTTGCAGGTCACATACGTTCGGTGTTTGCAGGTCGCATTACGTTCAGCATTTGCTGGTCACATACGTTCAGGGCTTGCAGGTCACATTACTTTCAGGGTTTGCATGTCACATACGTTCAGCATTTGCTGGTCACATACGTTCAGGGCTTGCAGGTCACATACGTTCAGGGCTTGCAGGTCACATTACGTTCAGGGCTTGCAGGTCACATTACGTTCAGGGCTTGCAGGTCACATTACGTTCAGCATTTGCAGGTCACATTACGTTCAGGGCTTGCAGGTCACATTATGATCAGGGTTTGCAGGTCACATACATTCAGCATTTGCAGGTCACATACTTTCAGGGCTTGCAGGTCACATTACGTTCAGGGTTTGCATGTCACATACGTTAAGAATTTGCTGGTCACATTACGTTCAGCATTTGCTGGTCACATTACGTTCAGGGCTTGCAGGTCACATACGTTCAGGGTTTGCAGGTCACATTACGTTCAGCATTTGCTGGTCACATACGTTCAGGGCTTGCAGGTCACATTACGTTCAGCATTTGCAGGTCACATTACGTTCAGGGCTTGCAGGTCACATTATGTTCAGGGCTTGCAGGTCACATTACGTTCAGGGCTTGCAGGTCACATTACGTTCAGGGCTTGCAGGTCACATAACGTTCAGCATTTGCTGGTCACATACGTTCAGGGCTTGCAGGTCACATTACGTTCAGGGTTTGCAGGTCACATTACGTTCAGGGTTTGCAGGTCACATTACGTTCAGGGATTGCAGGTCACATTACGTTCAGGGTTTGCAGGTCACATACGTTCAGGGTTTGCAGGTCACATATGGTCAGCATTTGCTGGTCACATACGTTCAGCATTTGCAGGTCCCATTATGTTCGGTGTTTGCAGGTCACAAACGTTCGGTGTTTGCAGGTCGCATTACGTTTAGGGTTTGCAGATCACATTATGTTCAGGGCTTGCAGGTCACATTACGTTCAGGGTTTGCATGTCACATTACGTTCAGGGCTTGCAGGTCACATTACGTTCAGGGCTTGCAGGTCACATACGTTCAGGGCTTGCAGGTCACATACGTTCAGGGCTTGCAGGTCACATTACGTTCAGGGTTTGCATATCACATTACGTTCAGGGCTTGCAGGTCACATACGTTCAGGGCTTGCAGGTCACATACGTTCAGGGCTTGCAGGTCACATTACGTTTAGGGTTTGCAGATCATATTATGTTCAGGGCTTGCAGGTCACATTACGTTCAGGGCTTGCAGGTCACATTACGTTCAGGGTTTGCAGGTCACATTACGTTCAGGGTTTGCATGTCACATTATGTTCAGGGCTTGCAGGTCACATACGTTCAGGGCTTGCAGGTCACATACGTTCAGGGCTTGCAGGTCACATTACGTTCAGGGCTTGCAGGTCACATTACGTTCAGCATTTACTGGTCACATTACGTTCAGGGCTTATAGGTCACATTGATCAAGGGTATCCATGTACATGTGTAGGGACCACACTGATTCAAGGGTATCCATGTACATGTGTAGGGACCACATTGATTCAAGGGTATCCATGTACATGTGTAGGGACCACATTGATTCAAGGGTATCCATGTACATGTGTAGGGACCACATTGATTCAAGGGTATCCATGTACATGTGTAGGGACCACATTGATTCAAGGGTATCCATGTACATGTGTAGGGACCACATTGATTCAAGGGTATCCATGTACATGTGTAGGGACCACATTGATTCAAGGGTATCCATGTACATGTGTAGGGACCACATTGATTCAAGGGTATCCATGTACATGTGTAGGGATTTTGTACACAAAAGGATATAACATTTAAGCATAATAATATTCAAAATTACAGATTTATTATTACAAAATGTTATACTTACTCTCATCTCCTCGACATAAGCGGAATGCAGCGCTGCTGCTGCTCTTATATTCACACCTAGTGACCTCATCTGCAACAAACATTACACAATTTACAATATACTACATACAATACCCTTCACGATAACCATTACCGTATATTCCCAGCCATAAGTGGATATCGGCAATAACTCTAGGGTAAAAAGCTGATTAGAAACTGGATACATCCATAAATCGATATAGGCAATAACTCTAGGGTAAAAAGCTGATTAGAAACTGGATACATCCATAAATCGATATAGGCAATAACTCTAGGGTAAAAAGCTGATTAGAAATGGATACATCCATAAATCGATATAGGCAATAATCTAGGGTAAAAGCTAATTAGAAACTGGATACATCCATAAATCGATATAGGCAATAACTCTAGGGTAAAAAGCTGATTAGAAACTGGATACATCCATAAATCGATATAGGCAATAACTCTAGGGTAAAAAGCTGATTAGAAACTGGATACATCCATAAATCGATATAGGCAATAACTCTAGGGTAAAAAGCTGATTAGAAACTGGATACATCCATAAATCGATATAGGCAATAACTCTAGGGTAAAAAGCTGATTAGAAACTGGATACATCCATAAATCGATATAGGCAATAACTCTAGGGTAAAAAGCTAATTAGAAACTGGATACATCCATAAATCGATATAGGCAATAACTCTAGGGTAAAAAGCTAATTAGAAAATGGATCCATCCATAAATCGATATAGGCAATAACTCTAGGGTAAAAAGCTGATTAGAAAATGGATCGTTGAATTTTGATGGAGTCCAGGAGACTTAGGAGAAATCAGTCATGACCATGCTTTTAAAAAACAACACTTTTTTATGATTGCGAAACAAGTTTTAGCAACTTATGTTAATCACTCTCATTGGTGCGAATGAAAGCGTATATGTGGTCATTTGTGTGGGAGGAAACCGGAGTACCCGGAGAAAACCCACTGTCTGATTTGACGACCACCGTACCAGCCCTCATTCTTGATGGCGTTGAGCCCAGAGTGGGGGTTTGCGAATTACTCTCGTTCGCCACATCTCGTTCGCCACATCTCGTTCACCACAGAGTAAACATGATTCGCCACAGAGTAAACATGATTCGTCACAACTAAAACATGATTCGCCAAATTTATATATTTTGGAAATAAGCAACGAAACTAACGCATATTTAACACATATATTTGAACTTGCGAGGATCAGGTGGTCGTGGATTCAAACACCAACTTGGGCTTGGCATAAAAACGTTACAAACTTTGCCCCGTTATAGTCAATGTTGGATGTTGCAATGGGCCATGCAGACAATTTTAATTGTTTTTTGTATGTATTTCTCTTTGTATCTTATAAAACTCGTGCCCGATTGGGCCTAGTTTTGAAACAACTTTGTGGATCTGTAGTACGAACGGCCAGGAAACTACTCATCAACAGTACATACGTGACCTGATCGAACCCGGAACCGTTCGATTCCAAATCCGACGCTCTAGCACTGGACCACGGACTACACACTGATGGTAGAACTTCGGATTTGGAATACGTCCGTAGTGTAATTATGCACATTGCTTAGCACTTGCAGATCGTCCAAACCTGCTATGGAAACTGATAAGATCCTATCTTGGCAGCCATTTTGACTGGCAAGTTTTATCAACAGCAATTTCATGATTTTACTAGTAATTATTTAATTGCAATAACTTTGTTAATTTTGGTTTCTTAATATAAAATTAGGTATGATTTTAAAGGTATTGAAAGGCACTTTTTAAATATTAATTTATTTTTTGACAATGATGTATGGATTATAAATTATAATTACTTAACATGCACCTATTTTTGAAAGTCTATTTTCATAGTTGAAATATTAATATACAGGTACATTATTATTTATTCGTTATTGATACGAAATTTGTGAAATGATACAAAAAATATGTCCATTTCAACAATGTATGAACCATACAAATAAAATAAATATTTTATGAAGAAAACAAAATTACGCTACTATATATTATATATAATATCTGATCAACTTTGCACAGACGGATATGTAGTCCAGTGGTAACACGCTGGACTGGTAATCCAGGGATCGCAGGTTCGATCCCCCGTCGGACCCTAATAAAATGTCTTTCAGATAGGACATTAAACCGAGGTCTTGTGTCGGTGCTTTACACCGTGCACGTAAAAGAACCAGGGGAGATTCTGGAGTGGGTCTCTGTCTGTATCATGCACTATCCTCCAACATCTAAAATAACTAATCTCTTCAGGAGGCGTCGCTCATATGGGCAACCGGTAGCGACGATAAATAAACGTAAAAACACATAAACTTTGCCAATCAAAATGGCAGCCACAGTAGGAATGATGACGTCACACGGGAACTATGTATAAGAGCATTCATACATTCATAGTTTTGTAGCTAATGAGATAATTACATGTCGATGTACATCTGTATCTGTATGTTACGTAGTAGATCCCAATACTGGTATTTCACTATGGGGAGGGGTGCGCGCTTAGTAGCAGCTCTGGAGGCCTATCTTGAAGGCCTCGACTGTCTGGGCGCTAATGCACTCGTTCAGTTTGTTCCATTTTACCACTGTTCTTATGAAAAAGGAGTTTTTGTATTGTTCACTGTTAGCACTATTCACAACAAAACAGTTTGAGTTGTTTGTGACCTGATTTTCAAGAATGTTGCTAACTTCAAAGTTTGTATACTTAACGGGTTTAACCCTGCGTTTTGGTTTAATTCTAAGTAGTCACAGGTGTCTACTGCCGGTACCATACCCCCCACTATCTTGAACAGGTAGGTTAGCCTGTTGAATTCACGGCGCTGTTGGAGGCTTGGCAGGTTGTGCTCTTGTAACATCCTGGTGACACATCCCTCGTCTCGAGACTTGTAGTCCTTCGTTATGAAGCGTGCGGCCTGTCGTTGAATCCTCTCGATGGCGTTGATATCTTTGGAAAGATAGGGGTCCCAAATAGTGGATCCGTATTCCAGGCTTGATCGTACGAGGGAGATGTAAGCAAGTTTCCTGCATTCCATAGGACAGTTTCAAAGGTTACGGCGTAAGAAGCCTAGTGTGGAATTGGCTTTCTTGCAAATGTTGGATATGTGGATGCCCCATTGAAGATCTTCGGATATGGTGACACCGAGGTAAGGATTACAAGGTACTTGTTGAAGAAAGACGTTGTTGAGTTGATAGAACTTGGATGATTTGTTCCGGATGCTGAGGATGTAACACTTTTTTGCGTTGAATCGCATTCCCCATGTGGCTGCCCATTTAA
>CM026388.1:556141-571526 GCA_014843695.1 Archivesica marissinica | reverse complement strand
ATGTGACCTGCAAACACCGAAGGAATGTGACCTGCAAACACCGAACGTAATGTGACCTGCAAGCCCTGAACGTATGTGACAAGCAAATGCTGAACGTAATGTAATCTGCAAGCCCTGAACGTAATGTGACCTGCAAGCCCTGAACGTAATGTGACCTGCAAGCCCTGAACGTATGTGACCCGCAAGCCCTGAACGTAATGTGTCCTGCAAACACCGAACGAATGTGACCTGCAAACACCGAACGTAATGTGACCTGCAAATGCTGAACGTAATGTGACATGCAAAACCCTGAACGTATGTGACCTGCAAGCCCTGAACGTATGTGACCAGCAAATGCTGAACGTAATATGACCTGCAAACCCTGAACGTATGTGACCTGCAAGCCCTGAACGTATGTGACCAGCAAATGCTGAATGTATGTGACCTGCAAGCCCTGAACGTAATGTGACCTGCAAGCCCTAAGCGTAATGTGACCTGCAAGCCCTGAACGTAATGTGACCTGCAAGCCCTGAATGTATGTGACCTGCAAGCCCTGAACGTAATGTGACCTGCAAACTCTGAACATAATGTGACCTGCAAACACCGAACGAATGTGACCTGCAAATGTTGAATGTATGTGACCAGCAAATGCTGAACGTATGTGACCTGCAAGCCCTGAACGTATGTGACCAGCAAATGCTGAACGTATGTGACATGCAAACCCTGAACGTAATGTGACCTGCAAGCCCTGAAGGTATGTGACCAGCAAATGCTGAACGTAATGCGACCTGCAAACACCGAACGTATGTGACCTGCAAATGCTGAACGTATGTGACCAGCAAATGCTGAACGTATGTGACCTGCAAACCCTGAACGTATGTGACCTGCAAACCCTGAACGTATGTGACCTGCAAATGCTGAATGTATGTGACCTGCAAATGCTGAATGTAATGTGACCTGCAAACCCTGAATGTAATGTGACCTGCAAACCCTGAACGTAATGTGACCTGCAAACCCTGAACGTAATGTGACCTGCAAGCCCTGAATGTATTTGACCAGCAAATGCTGAACATAATGTGACCTGCAAGCCCTGAACGTAATGTGACCAGCAAGCCCTGAACGTAATGTGACCTGCAAGCCCTGAACGTAATGTGACCTGCAAGCCCTGAACGTAATGTGACCTGCAAATGCTGAACGTAATGTGACCTGCAAGCCCTGAACGTAATGTGACCTGCAAGCCCTGAACGTAATGTGACATGCAAACCCTGAACGTATTGTGACCTGCAAGCCCTGAATGTATGTGACCAGCAATTGCTGAACGTAATGTGACCAGCAAACCCTGAACATAACGTGACATGCAAACCCTGAACGTATGTGACCTGCAAACCCTGAAAGTATGTGACATGCAAATGCTGAACGTATGTGACCTGCAAATGCTGAACATATGTGACCTGCAAATGCTGAACATATGTGACCAGCAAATGCTGAACGTATGTGACCTGCAAACCCTGAATGTATGTGACCTGCAAATGCTGAACGTAATGTGACATGCAAAACCCTGAATGTATGTGACCTGCAAGCCCTGAACGTATGTGACCTGCAAGCCCTGAACGTAATGTGACCTGCAAGTCCTGAACGTAATGTGACATGCAAACCCTGAACGTAATGTGACCTGCAAACCCTGAAAGTATGTGACCAGCAAATGCTGAACATATGTGACCTGCAAATGCTGAATGTATGTGACCTGCAGGCCCTGAACGTATGTGACCTGCAAGCCCTCAGCGTAATGTGAACTGCAAGCCCTGAACGTAATGTGACATGCAAACCCTGAACGTAATGTGACCTGCAAACTCTGAACGTAATGTGACCTGCAAACACCGAATGAATGTGACCTGCAAACACCGAACGTAATGTGACCTGCAAATGCTGAATGTATGTGACCTGCAAACCCTGAATGTAATGTGACCTGCAAGCCCTGAACGTAATGTGACCTGCAAGCCCTGAACGTAATGTGACATGCAAGCCCTGAACGTAATGTGACATGCAAACCCTGAACGTAATGTAACCTGCAAGCCCTGAACGTAATGTGACCTGCAAATGCTGAACGTAATGTGACCTGCAAGCCCTGAACGTAATGTGACCTGCAAGCCCTGAACGTAATGTGACCTGCAAGCCCTGATCATATGTGACCAACAAATGCTGAAGGTAATGTCACCTGCAAGCCCTGAACGTATGTGACCAGCAAATGCTGAACGTAATATGACCTGCAAACCCTGAACGTATGTGACCTGCAAGCCCTGAACATATGTGACCAGCAAATGCTGAACGTATGTGACCAGCAAATGCTGAACATATGTGACATGCAAACCCTGAACGTAATGTGACCTGCAAGCCCTGAATGTATGTGACCTGCAAGCCCTGAACGTAATGTGACCTGCAAACTCTGAACATAATGTGACCTGCAAACACCGAACGAATGTGACCTGCAAACACCGAACGTAATGTGACCTGCAAATGCTGAACGTAATGTGACATGCAAAACCCTGAACGTATGTGACCTGCAAGCCCTGAACGTATGTGACCTGCACGCCCTGAACGTAATGTGACCTGCAAGTCCTGAACGTAATGTGACATGCAAACCCTGAACGTAATGTGACCTGCAAACCCTGAAAGTATGTGACCAGCAAATGCTGAACGTATGTGACCTGCAAATGCTGAATGTATGTGACCTACAAACCCTGAATGTAATGTGACCTGCAAGCCCTGAACGTAATGTGACCTGCAAATGCTGAACATAATGTGACCTGCAAGCCCTGAACGTAATGCGACATGCAAACCCTGAACGTAATGTGACCTGCAAGCCCTGAACGTAATGTGACATGCAAACCCTGAACGTATGTGACCTGCAAATGCTGAATGTATGTGACCAGCAAACCCTGAATGTAATGTGACCTGCAAGTCCTGAACGTAATGTGACCTGCAAATGCTGAACATAATGTGACCTGCAAGTCCTGAACGTAATGTGACCTGCAAATGCTGAACATAATGTGACCTGCAAACCCTGAACGTAATGTGACCTGCAAGCCCTGAACGTAATGTGACATGCAAACCCTGAACGTATGTGACCTGCAAATGCTGAATGTATGTGACCAGCAAACCCTGAATGTAATGTGACCTGCAAGTCCTGAACGTAATGTGACCTGCAAATGCTGAACGTAATGTGACCTGCAAGCCCTGAACGTAATGTGACCTGCAAATGCTGAACGTAATGTGACCTGCAAACCCTGAACGTAATGTGACCTGCAAGCCCTGAACGTAATGTGACCTGCAAGCCCTGAACGTATGTGACCTGCAAGCCCTGAACGTATGTGACCAGCAAATGCTGAACGTAATGTGACCTGTAAGCCCTGAACGTAATGTGACCAGCAATGCTGAACATAATGTGACCTGCAAGCCCTGAACGTAATGTGACCTGCAATTCTGAACGTAATGTGACCTGCAAGCCCTGAACGTAATGTGACCTGCAAGCCCTGAACGTATGTGACCAGCAAATGCTGAACGTAATGTGACCAGCAAACCCTGAACGTATGTGACCAGCAAATGCTGAACGAATGTGACCTGCAAGCCCTGAACGTAATGTGACCAGCAAATGCTGAACGTAATGTGACCTGCAAGCCCTGAACGTAATGTGACCAGCAAATGCTGAACGTAATGTGACCTGCAAGCCCTGAACGTATGTGACCAGCAAATGCTGAACGTATGTGACCTGCAAACCCTGAACGTATGTGACCTGCAAACCCTGAACGTAATGTGACCTGCAAGCCCTGAACGTAATGTGACCTGCAAACCCTGAACGTAATGTGACCTGCAAGCCCTGAACGTAATGTGACCTGCAAGCCCTGAACGAATGTGACCTGCAAGCCCTGAACGTATGTGACCTGCAAACCCTGAACGTATGTGACCAGCAAATGCTGAACGTATGTGACCTGCAAACCCTGAACGTAATGTGACCTGCAAACCCTGAACGTAATGTGACCTGCAAACTCTGAACGTAATGTGACCTGCAAATACCGAACGAATGTGACCTGCAAGCCCTGAATGTATGTGACAAGGAAATGCTGAACGTAATGTAATCTGCAAGCCCTGAACGTAATGTGACCTGCAAGCCCTGAACGTAATGTGACCTGCAAGCCCTGATCATATGTGATCAACAAATGCTGAACATAATGTGACCTGCAAGCCCTGAACGTAATTTGACCTGCAAGCCCTAAACGTATGTGACCAGCAAATGCTGAACGTAATATGACCTGCAAACCCTGAACGTATGTGACCTGCAAGCCCTGAACGTATGTGACCAGCAAATGCTGAATGTATGTGACCAGCAAATGCTGAACATATGTGACATGCAAGCCATGAACGTATGTGACCTGCAAGCCCTGAACATAATGTGACATGCAAACCCTGAACGTAATGTGACCTGCAAGCCCTGAACGTAATGTGACATGCAAACCCTGAACGTAATGTGACCTGCAAGCCCTGAACGTATGTGACCAGCAATTGCTGAACGTAATGTGACCAGCAAACCCTGAACGTAATGTGACCTGCAAGCCCTGAACGTAATGTGACCTGCAAGCCCTGAATGTATGTGACCTGCAAGCCCTGAACGTAATGTGACCTGCAAACTCTGAACATAATGTGACCTGCAAACACCGAACGAATGTGACCTGCAAATGCTGAATGTATGTGACCAGCAAATGCTGAATGTAATGTGACCTGCAAACACCGAACGTAATGTGACCTGCAAACCCTGAACATAATGTGACCTGCAAGCCCTGAACGTAATGTGACATGCAAACCCTGAACGTAATGTGACCTGCAAACTCTGAACATAATGTGACCTGCAAACACCGAAGGAATGTGACCTGCAAACACCGAACGTAATGTGACCTGCAAGCCCTGAACGTATGTGACAAGCAAATGCTGAACGTAATGTAATCTGCAAGCCCTGAACGTAATGTGACCTGCAAGCCCTGAACGTAATGTGACCTGCAAGCCCTGAACGTATGTGACCCGCAAGCCCTGAACGTAATGTGTCCTGCAAACACCGAACGAATGTGACCTGCAAACACCGAACGTAATGTGACCTGCAAATGCTGAACGTAATGTGACATGCAAAACCCTGAACGTATGTGACCTGCAAGCCCTGAACGTATGTGACCAGCAAATGCTGAACGTAATATGACCTGCAAACCCTGAACGTATGTGACCTGCAAGCCCTGAACGTATGTGACCAGCAAATGCTGAATGTATGTGACCTGCAAGCCCTGAACGTAATGTGACCTGCAAGCCCTAAGCGTAATGTGACCTGCAAGCCCTGAACGTAATGTGACCTGCAAGCCCTGAATGTATGTGACCTGCAAGCCCTGAACGTAATGTGACCTGCAAGCCCTGAACGTAATGTGACCTGCAAATTCTGAACGTAATGTGACCTGCAAGCCCTGAACGTAATGAGACCTGCAAGCCCTGAACGTATGTGACCAGCAAATGCTGAACGTAATGTGACCAGCAAACCCTGAACGTATGTGACCAGCAAATGCTGAACGTAATGTGACCTGTAAGCCCTGAACGTAATGTGACCAGCAAATGCTGAACATAATGTGACCTGCATGCCCTGAACGTATGTGACCAGCAAATGCTGAACGTAATGTGACCTGTAAGCCCTGAATGTAATGTGACCAGCAAATGCTGAATGTATGTGACCTGCAAATGCTGAATGTATGTGACCTGCAAACCCTGAATGTAATGTGACCTGCAAGCCCTGAACGTAATGTGACCTGCAAATGCTGAACGTAATGTGACCTGCAAGCCCTGAACGTAATGTGACCTGCAAGCCCTGAACGTAATGTGACCTGCAAGCCCTGAACGTATGTGACCTGCAAGCCCTGAACGTATGTAACCAGCAAATGCTGAACGTATGTGACCTGTAAACCCTGAACGTAATGTGACATGCAAACCCTGAACGTAATGTGACCTGCAAACTCTGAACGTAATGTGACCTGCAAATACCGAACGAATGTGACCTGCAAGCCCTGAATGTATGTGACAAGGAAATGCTGAACGTAATGTAATCTGCAAGCCCTGAACGTAATGTGACCTGCAAGCCCTGAACGTAATGTGACCTGCAAGCCCTAATCATATGTGATCAACAAATGCTGAACATAATGTGACCTGCAAGCCCTGAACGTAATTTGACCTGCAAGCCCTAAACGTATGTGACCAGCAAATGCTGAACGTAATATGACCTGCAAACCCTGAACGTATGTGACCTGCAAGCCCTGAGCGTATGTGACCAGCAAATGCTGAATGTATGTGACCAGCAAATGCTGAACATATGTGACATGCAAGCCATGAACGTATGTGACCTGCAAGCCCTGAACATAATGTGACATGCAAACCCTGAACGTAATGTGACCTGCAAGCCCTGAACGTAATGTGACATGCAAACCCTGAACGTAATGTGACCTGCAAGCACTGAACGTATGTGACCAGCAATTGCTGAACGTAATGTGACCAGCAAACCCTGAACGTAATGTGACCTGCAAGCCCTGAACGTAATGTGACCTGCAAGCCCTGAATGTATGTGACCTGCAAGCCCTGAACGTAATGTGACCTGCAAACTCTGAACATAATGTGACCTGCAAACACCGAACGAATGTGACCTGCAAATGCTGAATGTATGTGACCAGCAAATGCTGAATGTAATGTGACCTGCAAACACCGAACGTAATGTGACCTGCAAACCCTGAACATAATGTGACCTGCAAGCCCTGAACGTAATGTGACATGCAAACCCTGAACGTAATGTGACCTGCAAACTCTGAACATAATGTGACCTGCAAACACCGAAGGAATGTGACCTGCAAACACCGAACGTAATGTGACCTGCAAGCCCTGAACGTATGTGACAAGCAAATGCTGAACGTAATGTAATCTGCAAGCCCTGAACGTAATGTGACCTGCAAGCCCTGAACGTAATGTGACCTGCAAGCCCTGAACGTATGTGACCCGCAAGCCCTGAACGTAATGTGTCCTGCAAACACCGAACGAATGTGACCTGCAAACACCGAACGTAATGTGACCTGCAAATGCTGAACGTAATGTGACATGCAAAACCCTGAACGTATGTGACCTGCAAGCCCTGAACGTATGTGACCAGCAAATGCTGAACGTAATATGACCTGCAAACCCTGAACGTATGTGACCTGCAAGCCCTGAACGTATGTGACCAGCAAATGCTGAATGTATGTGACCTGCAAGCCCTGAACGTAATGTGACCTGCAAGCCCTAAGCGTAATGTGACCTGCAAGCCCTGAACGTAATGTGACCTGCAAGCCCTGAATGTATGTGACCTGCAAGCCCTGAACGTAATGTGACCTGCAAACTCTGAACATAATGTGACCTGCAAACACCGAACGAATGTGACCTGCAAATGTTGAATGTATGTGACCAGCAAATGCTGAACGTATGTGACCTGCAAGCCCTGAACGTATGTGACCAGCAAATGCTGAACGTATGTGACATGCAAACCCTGAACGTAATGTGACCTGCAAGCCCTGAAGGTATGTGACCAGCAAATGCTGAACGTAATGCGACCTGCAAACACCGAACGTATGTGACCTGCAAATGCTGAACGTATGTGACCAGCAAATGCTGAACGTATGTGACCTGCAAACCCTGAACGTATGTGACCTGCAAACCCTGAACGTATGTGACCTGCAAATGCTGAATGTATGTGACCTGCAAATGCTGAATGTAATGTGACCTGCAAACCCTGAACGTAATGTGACCTGCAAACCCTGAACGTAATGTGACCTGCAAACCCTGAACGTAATGTGACCTGCAAGCCCTGAATGTATGTGACCTGCAAACCCTGAACGTAATGTGACCTGCAAACCCTGAACGTAATGTGACCTGCAAGCCCTGAACGTATGTGACCTGCAAACCCTGAACGTAATGTGACCTGCAAGCCCTGAACGTAATGTGACCTGCAAACCCTGAACGTATGTGACCTGCAAACCCTGAACGTAATGTGACCTGCAAGCCCTGAACGTAATGTGACCTGCAAACCCTGAACGTAATGTGACCTGCAAGCCCTGAACGTATGTGACCTGCAATCCCTGAACGTAATGTGACCTGCAAACCCTGAACGTAATGTGACCTGCAAACCCTGAACGTAATGTGACCTGCAAACCCTGAACGTATGTGACCTGCAAATGCTGAACGTATGTGACCTGCAAATGCTGAACATATGTGACCTGCAAATGCTGAACGTATGTGACCTGCAAACCCTGAACGTATGTGACCTGCAAACCCTGAACGTAATGTGACCTGCAAACCCTGAATGTATGTGACCTGCAAACCCTGAACGTATGTGACCTGCAAGCCCTGAACGTAATGTGACCTGCAAGTCCTGAACGTAATGTGACCTGCAAACCCTGAACGTATGTGACCTGCAAGCCTGAACGTATGTACCAGCAAATGCTGAACGTATGTGACCTGCAACCCTGAACGTAATGTGACCTGCAAACCCTGAACGTAATGTGACCTGCAAACTCTGAACGTAATGTGACCTGCAAACCGAACGTATGTGACCTGCAAGCCCTGAATGTATGTGACCTGAAATGCTGAACGTAATGTGATCTGCAAGCCCTGAACGTAATGTGACCTGCAAGCCCTGAACGTAATGTGACCTGCAAGCCCTGAACGTATGTGACCAGCAAATGCTGAACGTAATGTGACCTGCAAGCCCTGAACGTAATGTGACCTGCAAGCCCTAAACGTATGTGACCAGCAAATGCTGAACGTAATGTGACCTGCAAACCCTGAACGTATGTGACCTGCAAGCCCTGAACGTAATGTGACCTGCAAACTCTGAACGTATGTGACCTGCAAACCCTGAACGTAATGTGACCTGCAAGCCCTGAACGTATGTGACCTGCAAATGCTGAACGTATGTGACATGCAAACCCTGAACGTATGTGACCTGCAAGCCCTGAACGTAATGTGACCTGCAAACCCTGAACGTAATGTGACCTGCAAACCCTGAACGTAATGTGACCTGCAAGCCCTGAACGTATGTGACCAGCAATGCTGAACGTAATGTGACCTGCAAACCCTGAACGTAATGTGACCTGCAAGCCCTGAATGTATGTGACCTGCAAGCCCTGAACGTAATGTGACCTGCAAACTCTGAACATAATGTGACCTGCAAACACCGAACGAATGTGACCTGCAAATGCTGAACGTATGTGACCAGCAAATGCTGAATGTAATGTGACCTGCAAACCCTGAACGTAATGTGACCTGCAAACCCTGAACATAATGTGACCTGCAAGCCCTGAACGTAATGTGACCTGCAAACCCTGAACGTAATGTGACCTGCAAACCCTGAACGTAATGTGACCTGCAAACCCTGAACGTATGTGACCTGCAAACACTGAACGTAATGTGACCTGCAAGCCCTGAACGTATGTGACCAGCAAATGCTGAACGTAATGTGACCTGCAAGCCCTGAACGTAATGTGACCTGCAAACGCTGAACGTAATGTGACCTGCAAGCCCTGAACGTAATGTGACCTGCAAGCCCTGAACGTAATGTGACCTGCAAGCCCTGAACGTAATGTGACCTGCAAACGCTGAACGTAATGTGACCTGCAAGCCCTGAACGTATGTGACCTGCAAACCCTGAACGTATGTGACCTGCAAGCCCTGAACGTATGTGACCAGCAAATGCTGAACGTAATGTGACCTGCAAATGCTGAACGTATGTGACATGCAAACCCTGAACGTAATGTGACCTGCAAACCCTGAAAGTATGTGACCTGCAAATGCTGAACGTATGTGACCTGCAAATGCTGAATGTATGTGACCTGCAAACCCTGAACGTAATGTGACCTGCAAGCCCTGAACGTAATGTGACCTGCAAATGCTGAACGTAATGTGACCTGCAAGCCCTGAACATAATGTGACCTGCAAGCCCTGAACGTAATGTGACCTGCAAGCCCTGAACGTATGTGACCTGCAAGCCCTGAACGTATGTGACCAGCAAATGCTGAACGTATGTGACATGCAAACCCTGAACGTAATGTGACCTGCAAGCCCTGAAGGTATGTGACCAGCAAATGCTGAACGTAATGCGACCTGCAAACACCGAACGTATGTGACCTGCAAATGCTGAACGTATGTGACCAGCAAATGCTGAACGTATGTGACCTGCAAACCCTGAACGTATGTGACCTGCAAACCCTGAACGTATGTGACCTGCAAATGCTGAATGTATGTGACCTGCAAATGCTGAATGTAATGTGACCTGCAAACCCTGAATGTAATGTGACCTGCAAACCCTGAACGTAATGTGACCTGCAAACCCTGAACGTAATGTGACCTGCAAGCCCTGAATGTATTTGACCAGCAAATGCTGAACATAATGTGACCTGCAAGCCCTGAACGTAATGTGACCAGCAAGCCCTGAACGTAATGTGACCTGCAAGCCCTGAACGTAATGTGACCTGCAAGCCCTGAACGTAATGTGACCTGCAAATGCTGAACGTAATGTGACCTGCAAGCCCTGAACGTAATGTGACCTGCAAGCCCTGAACGTAATGTGACATGCAAACCCTGAACGTATTGTGACCTGCAAGCCCTGAATGTATGTGACCAGCAATTGCTGAACGTAATGTGACCAGCAAACCCTGAACATAACGTGACATGCAAACCCTGAACGTATGTGACCTGCAAACCCTGAAAGTATGTGACATGCAAATGCTGAACGTATGTGACCTGCAAATGCTGAACATATGTGACCTGCAAATGCTGAACATATGTGACCAGCAAATGCTGAACGTATGTGACCTGCAAACCCTGAATGTATGTGACCTGCAAATGCTGAACGTAATGTGACATGCAAAACCCTGAATGTATGTGACCTGCAAGCCCTGAACGTATGTGACCTGCAAGCCCTGAACGTAATGTGACCTGCAAGTCCTGAACGTAATGTGACATGCAAACCCTGAACGTAATGTGACCTGCAAACCCTGAAAGTATGTGACCAGCAAATGCTGAACATATGTGACCTGCAAATGCTGAATGTATGTGACCTGCAGGCCCTGAACGTATGTGACCTGCAAGCCCTCAGCGTAATGTGAACTGCAAGCCCTGAACGTAATGTGACATGCAAACCCTGAACGTAATGTGACCTGCAAACTCTGAACGTAATGTGACCTGCAAACACCGAATGAATGTGACCTGCAAACACCGAACGTAATGTGACCTGCAAATGCTGAATGTATGTGACCTGCAAACCCTGAATGTAATGTGACCTGCAAGCCCTGAACGTAATGTGACCTGCAAGCCCTGAACGTAATGTGACATGCAAGCCCTGAACGTAATGTGACATGCAAACCCTGAACGTAATGTAACCTGCAAGCCCTGAACGTAATGTGACCTGCAAATGCTGAACGTAATGTGACCTGCAAGCCCTGAACGTAATGTGACCTGCAAGCCCTGAACGTAATGTGACCTGCAAGCCCTGATCATATGTGACCAACAAATGCTGAAGGTAATGTCACCTGCAAGCCCTGAACGTATGTGACCAGCAAATGCTGAACGTAATATGACCTGCAAACCCTGAACGTATGTGACCTGCAAGCCCTGAACATATGTGACCAGCAAATGCTGAACGTATGTGACCAGCAAATGCTGAACATATGTGACATGCAAACCCTGAACGTAATGTGACCTGCAAGCCCTGAATGTATGTGACCTGCAAGCCCTGAACGTAATGTGACCTGCAAACTCTGAACATAATGTGACCTGCAAACACCGAACGAATGTGACCTGCAAACACCGAACGTAATGTGACCTGCAAATGCTGAACGTAATGTGACATGCAAAACCCTGAACGTATGTGACCTGCAAGCCCTGAACGTATGTGACCTGCACGCCCTGAACGTAATGTGACCTGCAAACCCTGAACGTAATGTGACATGCAAACCCTGAACGTATGTGACCTGCAAATGCTGAATGTATGTGACCAGCAAACCCTGAATGTAATGTGACCTGCAAGTCCTGAACGTAATGTGACCTGCAAATGCTGAACATAATGTGACCTGCAAGTCCTGAACGTAATGTGACCTGCAAATGCTGAACATAATGTGACCTGCAAACCCTGAACGTAATGTGACCTGCAAGCCCTGAACGTAATGTGACATGCAAACCCTGAACGTATGTGACCTGCAAATGCTGAATGTATGTGACCAGCAAACCCTGAATGTAATGTGACCTGCAAGTCCTGAACGTAATGTGACCTGCAAATGCTGAACATAATGTGACCTGCAAGTCCTGAACGTAATGTGACCTGCAAATGCTGAACATAATGTGACCTGCAAACCCTGAACGTAATGTGACCTGCAAGCCCTGAACGTAATGTGACATGCAAACCCTGAACGTATGTGACCTGCAAATGCTGAATGTATGTGACCAGCAAACCCTGAATGTAATGTGACCTGCAAGTCCTGAACGTAATGTGACCTGCAAATGCTGAACGTAATGTGACCTGCAAGCCCTAAGCGTAATGTGACCTGCAAGCCCTGAACGTAATGTGATCTGCAAACCCTGAACGTAATGTGACCTGCAAGCCCTGAACGTAATGTGACCTGCAAGCCCTGATCGTATGTGACCTGCAAGCCCTCTGAACGTATGTGACCAGCAAATGCTGAACGTAATGTGACCTGTAAGCCCTGAACGTAATGTGACCAGCAAATGCTGAACATAATGTGACCTGCAAGCCCTGAACGTAATGTGACCTGCAAATTCTGAACGTAATGTGACCTGCAAGCCCTGAACGTAATGAGACCTGCAAGCCCTGAACGTATGTGACCAGCAAATGCTGAACGTAATGTGACCAGCAAACCCTGAACGTATGTGACCAGCAAATGCTGAACGTAATGTGACCTGTAAGCCCTGAACGTAATGTGACCAGCAAATGCTGAACATAATGTGACCTGCATGCCCTGAACGTATGTGACCAGCAAATGCTGAACGTAATGTGACCTGTAAGCCCTGAATGTAATGTGACCAGCAAATGCTGAATGTATGTGACCTGCAAATGCTGAATGTATGTGACCTGCAAACCCTGAATGTAATGTGACCTGCAAGCCCTGAACGTAATGTGACCTGCAAATGCTGAACGTAATGTGACCTGCAAGCCCTGAACGTAATGTGACCTGCAAGCCCTGAACGTAATGTGACCTGCAAGCCCTGAACGTATGTGACCTGCAAGCCCTGAACGTATGTAACCAGCAAATGCTGAACGTATGTGACCTGTAAACCCTGAACGTAATGTGACATGCAAACCCTGAACGTAATGTGACCTGCAAACTCTGAACGTAATGTGACCTGCAAATACCGAACGAATGTGACCTGCAAGCCCTGAATGTATGTGACAAGGAAATGCTGAACGTAATGTAATCTGCAAGCCCTGAACGTAATGTGACCTGCAAGCCCTGAACGTAATGTGACCTGCAAGCCCTAATCATATGTGATCAACAAATGCTGAACATAATGTGACCTGCAAGCCCTGAACGTAATTTGACCTGCAAGCCCTAAACGTATGTGACCAGCAAATGCTGAACGTAATATGACCTGCAAACCCTGAACGTATGTGACCTGCAAGCCCTGAGCGTATGTGACCAGCAAATGCTGAATGTATGTGACCAGCAAATGCTGAACATATGTGACATGCAAGCCATGAACGTATGTGACCTGCAAGCCCTGAACATAATGTGACATGCAAACCCTGAACGTAATGTGACCTGCAAGCCCTGAACGTAATGTGACATGCAAACCCTGAACGTAATGTGACCTGCAAGCACTGAACGTATGTGACCAGCAATTGCTGAACGTAATGTGACCAGCAAACCCTGAACGTAATGTGACCTGCAAGCCCTGAACGTAATGTGACCTGCAAGCCCTGAATGTATGTGACCTGCAAGCCCTGAACGTAATGTGACCTGCAAACTCTGAACATAATGTGACCTGCAAACACCGAACGAATGTGACCTGCAAATGCTGAATGTATGTGACCAGCAAATGCTGAATGTAATGTGACCTGCAAACACCGAACGTAATGTGACCTGCAAACCCTGAACATAATGTGACCTGCAAGCCCTGAACGTAATGTGACATGCAAACCCTGAACGTAATGTGACCTGCAAACTCTGAACATAATGTGACCTGCAAACACCGAAGGAATGTGACCTGCAAACACCGAACGTAATGTGACCTGCAAGCCCTGAACGTATGTGACAAGCAAATGCTGAACGTAATGTAATCTGCAAGCCCTGAACGTAATGTGACCTGCAAGCCCTGAACGTAATGTGACCTGCAAGCCCTGAACGTATGTGACCCGCAAGCCCTGAACGTAATGTGTCCTGCAAACACCGAACGAATGTGACCTGCAAACACCGAACGTAATGTGACCTGCAAATGCTGAACGTAATGTGACATGCAAAACCCTGAACGTATGTGACCTGCAAGCCCTGAACGTATGTGACCAGCAAATGCTGAACGTAATATGACCTGCAAACCCTGAACGTATGTGACCTGCAAGCCCTGAACGTATGTGACCAGCAAATGCTGAATGTATGTGACCTGCAAGCCCTGAACGTAATGTGACCTGCAAGCCCTAAGCGTAATGTGACCTGCAAGCCCTGAACGTAATGTGACCTGCAAGCCCTGAATGTATGTGACCTGCAAGCCCTGAACGTAATGTGACCTGCAAACTCTGAACATAATGTGACCTGCAAACACCGAACGAATGTGACCTGCAAATGTTGAATGTATGTGACCAGCAAATGCTGAACGTATGTGACCTGCAAGCCCTGAACGTATGTGACCAGCAAATGCTGAACGTATGTGACATGCAAACCCTGAACGTAATGTGACCTGCAAGCCCTGAAGGTATGTGACCAGCAAATGCTGAACGTAATGCGACCTGCAAACACCGAACGTATGTGACCTGCAAATGCTGAACGTATGTGACCAGCAAACCCTGAACGTATGTGACCTGCAAACCCTGAACGTATGTGACCTGCAAACGCTGAACGTATGTGACCTGCAAATGCTGAATGTATGTGACCTGCAAATGCTGAATGTAATGTGACCTGCAAACCCTGAATGTAATGTGACCTGCAAACCCTGAACGTAATGTGACCTGCAAATGCTGAATGTATTTGACCAGCAAATGCTGAACATAATGTGACCTGCAAGCCCTGAACGTAATGTGACCAGCAAGCCCTGAACGTAATGTGACCTGCAAGCCCTGAACGTAATGTGACCTGCAAGCCCT
>CM026388.1:455616-555141 GCA_014843695.1 Archivesica marissinica | reverse complement strand
ATGTCCGGCACTGTGTGTGCGTGGTATTTACGGTACTGTGTGTGCTTGGTATGTCCGGAACTGTGTGTGCGTGGTATGTCCGGCACTGTGTGTGCGTGGTATGTCCGGCACTATGTGTGCGTTGTATGTCCGGCACTGTGTGTGCGTGGTATATCCGGCACAGTGTGTGCGTGGAATGTCCGGCACTGTTTGTGCATGGTATGTCTGGCACTGTGTGTGCGTGGTATGTCCGGCACTGTATGTGCGTGGTATGTCCGGCACTGTGTGTGCGTGGTATTAACGGTACTGTGTGTGCTTGGTATGTCCGGAACTGTGTGTGCGTGGTATGTCCGGCACTGTGTGTGCGTGGTATGTCCGGCACTATGTGTGCGTTGTATGTCCGGCACTGTGTGTGCGTGGTATATCCGGCACAGTGTGTGCGTGGAATGTCCGGCACTGTTTGTGCATGGTATGTCTGGCACTGTGTGTGCGTGGTATGTCCGGCACTGTATGTGCGTGGTATGTCCGGCACTGTGTGTGCGTGGTATTAACGGTACTGTGTGTGCTTGGTATGTCCGGAACTGTGTGTGCGTGGTATGTCCGGCACTGTGTGTGCGTGGTATGTCCGGCACTATGTGTGCGTGGTATGTCCGGCACTGTGTGTGCGTGGTATGTCCGGCACAGTGTGTGCGTGGAATGTCCGGCACTGTGTGTGCGTGGTATGTCCGGCACTGTGTGTGCGTGGTATGTCCGGCACTGGCGTGGTATGTCCGGCACTGTGTGTGCGTGGTATGTCCGGCACTGTGTGTGCGTGGTATGTCCGGCACTGTGTTGCGTGGTATGTCCGGCACTGTGTGTGCGTGGTATGTCCGGCACTGTGTGTTGCTTGGTATGTCCGGCACTGTGCGTGGTATGTCCGGCACTGTGTGTGCGTGGTATGTCCGGCACTGTGTTTGCGTGGTATGTCCGGCACTGTGTGTGCGTGGTATGTCCGGCACTGTGTGTGCTTGGTATGTTCGGCACTGTGTGTGCGTGGTATGTCTAGCACTATGTGTGCGTGGTATGTCTAGCACTATGTGTGCGTGGTATGTCCGGCACTGTGTGTGCATGGTATGTCTGGCACTATGTGTGCGTGGTATGTCCGGCACTATGTTTGCGTGGTATGTCCGGCACTGGGTGTGCGTAGTATGTCCGGCACTATGTGTGCGTGGTATGCCCGGCACTATGTGTGCGTGGTATGTCCGGCACTGTGTTTGCGTGGTATGTCCGGCACTGTGTGTGCGTGGTATGTCCGGCACTGTGTTTGCGTGGTATGCTGGCACTGTGCGTGGTATGTCCGCCCATGTGGCGTGGTATGTCCGGCACTGTGTTTGCGTGGTATGTCCGGCACTGTGATTGCGTGGTATGTCCGGCACTTTGTGTGCTTGGGATGTTCGGCACTGTGTGTGCGTGGTATGTCTAGCACTATGTGCGTGGTATGTCCGGCACATGTTGCGTGGTATGTCCGGCACTGTGTGTGCGTGGTATGTCCGGCACTGTGTGTGCGTGGTATGTCCGGCACTGTGTGTGCGTGGTATGTCCGGCACTGTGTGTGCTTGGTATGTCCGGCACTGTGTGTGCGTGGTATGTCTGGCACTATGTGTGCGTGGTATGTCCGGCACTATGTGTGCGTGGTATGTCCGGCACTGTGTCTGCGTGGTATGTCCGGCACTGTGTGTGCGTGGTATGTCCGGCACTGTGTGTGCGTGGTATGTCCGGCACTGTGTTTGCTTGGGATGTCCGGCACTGTGTGTGCGTGGTATGTCTGGCACTATGTGTGCGTGGTATGTCCGGCACTATGTGTGCGTGGTATGTCCGGCACTGTGTGTGCGTGGTATGTCCGGCACTGTGTGTCCGTGGTATGTCCGGCACTGTGTGTGCGTGGTATGTCCGGCACTGTGGTTGCGTCGTATGTCCGGCACTGGGTGTGCTTGGTATGTCCGGCACTGTGTGTGCGTGGTATGCCCAGCACTGTGTGTGCGTGGTATGTCCGGCACTGTGTTTGCGTGGTATGACCGGCACTGTGCGTGGTATGTCCGGCACTGTGTGTGCGTGGTATGTCCGGCACTGTGTTTGCGTGGTATGTCCGGCACTGTGTTTGCATGGTATGTCCGGCACTGTGCGTTGTATGTCCGGCACTGTGTTTGCGTGGTATGTCCGGCACTGTGCGTGGTATGTCCGGCACTGTGTGTGCGTGGTATGTCCGGCACTGTGTTTGCATGGTATGTCCGGCACTGTGAGTGCGTGGTATGTCCGGCACTTTGTGTGCTTGGGATGTTCGGCACTGTGTGTGCGTGGTATTTCTAGCACTATGTGTGCGTGGTATGTCCGGCACTATGTGTGCTTGGTATGTCTGGCACTGTGTGTGCGTGGTATGTCCGGCACTATGTGTGCGTGGTATGTCCGGCACTGTGTGTGCGTGGTATGTCCGGCACTGTGTTTGCGTGGTATGTCCAGCACTGTGTTTGCATGGTATATCCGGCACTGTGCGTGGTATGTCCGGCACTGTGTTTGCGTGGTATGTCCGGCACTGTGCGTGGTATGTCCGGCACCGTGTGTGCGTGGTATGTCCGGCACTGTGTTTGCGTGGTATGTCCGGCACTGTGAGTGCGTGGTATGTCCGGCACTTTGTGTGCTTGGGATGTTCGGCACTGTGTGTGCGTGGTATTTCTAGCACTATGTGTGCGTGGTATGTCTAGCACTATGTGTGCGTGGTATGTCCGGCACTGTGTGTGCATGGTATGTCTGGCACTATGTGTGCGTGGTATGTCCGGCACTATGTTTGCGTGGTATGTCCGGCACTGGGTGTGCGTAGTATGTCCGGCACTGTGTGTGCGTGGTATGCCCGGCACTATGTGTGCGTGGTATGTCCGGCACTGTGTTTGCGTGGTATGTCCGGCACTGTGTTTGCCTGGTATGTCCGGCACTGTGTGTGCGTGGTATGTCCGGCACTGTGTTTGCGTGGTATGTCTGGCACTGTGCGTGGTATGTCCGGCACCATGTGTGCGTGGTATGTCCGGCACTGTGTTTGCGTGGTATGTCCGGCACTGTGATTGCGTGGTATGTCCGGCACTTTGTGTGCTTGGGATGTTCGGCACTGTGTGTGCGTGGTATGTCTAGCACTATGTGTACGTGGTATGTCCGGCACTATGTGTGCGTGGTATGTCCGGCACTGTGTCTGCGTGGTATGTCCGGCACTGTGTGTGCGTGGTATGTCCGGCACTGTGTGTGCGTCGTATGTCCGGCACTGTGTCTGCGTGGTATGTCCGACACTGTGTGTGCGTGGTATGTCCGGCACTGTGTGTGCGTCGTATGTCCGGCACTGTGTTTGCTTGGGATGTCCGGCACTGTGTGTGCGTGGTATGGCTGGCACTATGTGTGCGTGGTATGTCCGGCACTATGTGTGCGTGGTATGTCCGGCACTGTGTGTGCGTGGTATGTCCGGCACTATGCGTGCGTGGTATGTCCGGCACTGTGTGTCCGTGGTATGTCCGGCACTGTGTTTGCGTGGTATGTCTGGCACTGTGCGTGGTATGTCCGGCACCATGTGTGCGTGGTATGTCCGGCACTGTGTTTGCGTGGTATGTCCGGCACTGTGATTGCGTGGTATGTCCGGCACTTTGTGTGCTTGGGATGTTCGGCACTGTGTGTGCGTGGTATGTCTAGCACTATGTGTACGTGGTATGTCCGGCACTATGTGTGCGTGGTATGTCCGGCACTGTGTCTGCGTGGTATGTCCGGCACTGTGTGTGCGTGGTATGTCCGGCACTGTGTGTGCGTCGTATGTCCGGCACTGTGTTTGCTTGGGATGTCCGGCACTGTGTGTGCGTGGTATGGCTGGCACTATGTGTGCGTGGTATGTCCGGCACTATGTGTGCGTGGTATGTCCGGCACTGTGTCTGCGTGGTATGTCCGGCACTGTGTGTGCGTGGTATGTCCGGCACTGTGTGTGCGTGGTATGTCCGGCACTGTGTTTGCTTGGGATGTCCGGCACTGTGTGTGCGTGGTATGTCTGGCACTATGTGTGCGTGGTATGTCCGGCACTGTGTTTGCGTGGTATGTCCGGCACTGTGTGTGCGTGGTATGTCCGGCACTGTGTGTGCGTGGTATGTCCGGCACTGTGTGTGCGTGGTATGTCCGGCACTGTGGTTGCGTCGTATGTCCGGCACTGGGTGTGCGTGGTATGTCCGGCACTGTGTGTGCGTGGTATGCCCAGCACTGTGTGTGCGTGGTATGTCCGGCACTGTGTTTGCGTGGTATGACCGGCACTGTGCGTGGTATGTCCGGCACTGTGTGTGCGTGGTATGTCCGGCACTGTGTTTGCGTGGTATGTCCGGCACTGTGTTTGCATGGTATGTCCGGCACTGTGCGTGGTATGTCCGGCACTGTGTTTGCGTGGTATGTCCGGCACTGTGCGTGGTATGTCCGGCACTGTGTGTGCGTGGTATGTCCGGCACTGTGTTTGCGTGGTATGTCCGGCACTGTGAGTGCGTGGTATGTCCGGCACTTTGTGTGCTTGGGATGTTCGGCACTGTGTGTGCGTGGTATTTCTAGCACTATGTGTGCGTGGTATGTCCGGCACTATGTGTGCGTGGTATGTCCGGCACTGTGTGTGCGTGGTATGTCCGGCACTATGTGTGCGTGGTATGTCCGGCACTGTGCGTGGTATGTCCGGCACTGTGTTTGCGTGGTATGTCCGGCACTGTGTGTGCGTGGTATGTCCGGCACTGTGTGTCCGTGGTATTTCCGGCACTGTGTGTGCATGGTATGTCTGGCACTGTGGTTGCGTCGTATGTCCGGCACTGGGTGTGCTTGGTATGTCCGGCACTGTGTGTGCGTGGTATGCCCAGCACTGTGTGTGCGTGGTATGTCCGGCACTGTGTTTGCGTGGTATGACCGGCACTGTGCGTGGTATGTCCGGCACTGTGTGTGCGTGGTATGTCCGGCACTGTGTTTGCGTGGTATGTCCGGCACTGTGTTTGCATGGTATGTCCGGCACTGTGCGTGGTATGTCCGGCACTGTGTTTGCGTGGTATGTCCGGCACTGTGCGTGGTATGTCCGGCACTGTGTGTGCGTGGTATGTCCGGCACTGTGTTTGCGTGGTATGTCCGGCACTGTGTGTGCGTGGTATGTCCGGCACTTTGTGTGCTTGGGATGTTCGGCACTGTGTGTGCGTGGTATTCTAGCACTATGTGTGCGTGGTATGTCCGGCACTATGTGTGCGTGGTATGTCCGGCACTGTGTGTGCGTGGTATGTCCGGCACTGTGTTTGCTTGGTATGTCCGGCACTGTGTGTGCGTGGTATGTCTGGCACTATGTGTGCGTGGTATGTCCGGCACTATGTCTGCGTGGTATGTCCGGCACTGTGTGTGCGTGGTATGTCCGGCACTGTGTGTCCGTGGTATTTCCGGCACTGTGTGTGCATGGTATGTCTGGCACTGTGGTTGCGTCGTATGTCCGGCACTGGGTGTGCTTGGTATGTCCGGCACTGTGTGTGCGTGGTATGCCCAGCACTGTGTGTGCGTTGTATGTCCGGCACTGTTTTTGCGTGGTATGACCGGCACTGTGCGTGGTATGTCCGGCACTGTGTTTGCGTGGTATGTCCGGCACTGTGTTTGCATGGTATGTCCGGCACTGTGCGTGGTATGTCCGGCACTGTGTTTGCGTGGTATGTCCGGCACTGTGCGTGGTATGTCCGGCACCGTGTGTGCGTGGTATGTCCGGCACTGTGTTTGCGTGGTATGTCCGGCACTGTGAGTGCGTGGTATGTCCGGCACTTTGTGTGCTTGGGATGTTCGGCACTGTGTGTGCGTGGTATTTCTAGCACTATGTGTGCGTGGTATGTCCGGCACTATGTGTGCGTGGTATGTCTGGCACTGTGTGTGCGTGGTATGTCCGGCACTATGTGTGCGTGGTATGTCCGGCACTGTGTGTGCGTGGTATGTCCGGCACTGTGTTTGCGTGGTATGACCGGCACTGTGCGTGGTATGTCCGGCACTGTGTGTGCGTGGTATGTCCGGCACTGTGTTTGCTTGGGATGTCCGGCACTGTGTGTGCGTGGTATGTCTGGCACTATGTGTGCGTGGTATGTCCGGCACTATGTGTGCGTGGTATGTCCGGCACTGTGTGTGCGTTGTATGTCCGGCACTATGTGTGCGTGGTATGTCCGGCACTGTGTGTCTGTGGTATGTCTGGCACTGTGTGTGCGTGGTATGTCCGGCACTGTGTGTGCGTTGTATGTCCGGCACTATGTGTGCGTGGTATGTCCGGCACTGTGTGTCTGTGGTATGTCTGGCACTGTGTGTGCGTGGTATGTCCGGCACTGTGTTTTCGTCGTATGTCCGGCACTGGGTGTGCGTGGTATGTCCGGCACTGTGTGTGCGTGGTATGCCCAGCACTGTGTGTGCGTGGTATGTCCGGCACTGTGTTTGCGTGGTATGACCGGCACTGTGCGTGGTATGTCCGGCACTGTGTGTGCGTGGTATGTCCGGCACTGTGTTTGCGTGGTATGTCCGGCACTGTGTTTGCATGGTATGTCCGGCACTGTGCGTGGTATGTCCGGCACTGTGTTTGCGTGGTATGTCCGGCACTGTGCGTGGTATGTCCGGCACCGTGTGTGCGTGGTATGTCCGGCACTGTGTTTGCGTGGTATGTCCGGCACTGTGAGTGCGTGGTATGTCCGGCACTTTGTGTGCTTGGGATGTTCGGCACTGTGTGTGCGTGGTATTTCTAGCACTATGTGTGCGTGGTATGTCTAGCACTATGTGTGCGTGGTATGTCCGGCACTGTGTGTGCATGGTATGTCTGGCACTATGTGTGCGTGGTATGTCCGGCACTATGTTTGCGTGGTATGTCCGGCACTGGTGTGCGTAGTATGTCCGGCACTATGTGTGCGTGGTATGCCCGGCACTATGTGTGCGTGGTATGTCCGGCACTGTGTTTGCGTGGTATGTCCGGCACTGTGTGTGCGTGGTATGTCCGGCACTGTGTTTGCGTGGTATGTCTGGCACTGTGCGTGGTATGTCCGGCACCATGTGTGCGTGGTATGTCCGGCACTGTGTTTGCGTGGTATGTCCGGCACTGTGATTGCGTGGTATGTCCGGCACTTTGTGTGCTTGGGATGTTCGGCACTGTGTGTGCGTGGTATGTCTAGCACTATGTGTGCGTGGTATGTCCGGCACTATGTGTGCGTGGTATGTCCGGCACTGTGTCTGCGTGGTATGTCCGGCACTGTGTGTGCGTGGTATGTCCGGCACTGTGTGTGCGTGGTATGTCCGGCACTGTGTTTGCGTGGTATGTCCGGCACTGTGTGTGCGTGGTATGTCTGGCACTATGTGTGCGTGGTATGTCCGGCACTTGTGTGCGTGGTATGTCCGGCACTGTGTGTGCGTGGTATGTCCGGCACTGTGTGTGCGTGGTATGTCCGGCACTGTGTGTGCGTGGTATGTCCGGCACTGTGTTTGCTTGGTATGTCCGGCACTGTGTGTGCGTGGTATGTCTGGCACTATGTGTGCGTGGTATGTCCGGCACTATGTGTGCGTGGTATGTCCGGCACTGTGTGTGCGTGGTATGTCCGGCACTGTGTGTCCGTGGTATGTCCGGCACTGTGTGTGCGTGGTATGTCCGGCACTGTGGTTGCGTCGTATGTCCGGCACTGGGTGTGCGTGGTATGTCCGGCACTGTGTGTGCGTGGTATGCCCAGCACTGTGTGTGCGTGGTATGTCCGGCACTGTGTTTGCGTGGTATGACCGGCACTGTGCGTGGTATGTCCGGCACTGTGTGTGCGTGGTATGTCCGGCACTGTGTTTGCGTGGTATGTCCGGCACTGTGTTTGCATGGTATGTCCGGCACTGTGCGTGGTATGTCCGGCACTGTGTTTGCGTGGTATGTCCGGCACTGTGCGTGGTATGTCCGGCACTGTGTGTGCGTGGTATGTCCGGCACTGTGTTTGCGTGGTATGTCCGGCACTGTGAGTGCGTGGTATGTCCGGCACTTTGTGTGCTTGGGATGTTCGGCACTGTGTGTGCGTGGTATTTCTAGCACTATGTGTGCGTGGTATGTCCGGCACTGTGTGTGCGTGGTATGTCCGGCACTGTGTGTGCGTGGTATGTCCGGCACTATGTGTGCGTGGTATGTCCGGCACTGTGTGTGCGTGGTATGTCCGGCACTGTGTTTGCGTGGTATGTCCGGCACTGTGTTTGCATGGTATGTCCGGCACTGTGCGTGGTATGTCCGGCACTGTGTTTGCGTGGTATGTCCGGCACTGTGCGTGGTATGTCCGGCACCGTGTGTGCGTGGTATGTCCGGCACTGTGTTTGCGTGGTATGTCCGGCACTGTGAGTGCGTGGTATGTCCGGCACTTTGTGTGCTTGGGATGTTCGGCACTGTGTGTGCGTGGTATGTCTAGCACTATGTGTGCGTGGTATGTCCGGCACTATGTGTGCGTGGTATGTCCGGCACTGTGTCTGCGTGGTATGTCCGGCACTGTGTGTGCGTGGTATGTCCGGCACTGTGTGTGCGTCGTATGTCCGGCACTGTGTCTGCGTGGTATGTCCGACACTGTGTGTGCGTGGTATGTCCGGCACTGTGTGTGCGTCGTATGTCCGGCACTGTGTTTGCTTGGGATGTCCGGCACTGTGTGTGCGTGGTATGGCTGGCACTATGTGTGCGTGGTATGTCCGGCACTATGTGTGCGTGGTATGTCCGGCACTGTGTGTGCGTGGTATGTCCGGCACTATGTGTGCGTGGTATGTCCGGCACTGTGTGTCCGTGGTATGTCCGGCACTGTGTTTGCGTGGTATGTCTGGCACTGTGCGTGGTATGTCCGGCACCATGTGTGCGTGGTATGTCCGGCACTGTGTTTGCGTGGTATGTCCGGCACTGTGATTGCGTGGTATGTCCGGCACTTTGTGTGCTTGGGATGTTCGGCACTGTGTGTGCGTGGTATGTCTAGCACTATGTGTACGTGGTATGTCCGGCACTATGTGTGCGTGGTATGTCCGGCACTGTGTCTGCGTGGTATGTCCGGCACTGTGTGTGCGTGGTATGTCCGGCACTGTGTGTGCGTCGTATGTCCGGCACTGTGTTTGCTTGGGATGTCCGGCACTGTGTGTGCGTGGTATGGCTGGCACTATGTGTGCGTGGTATGTCCGGCACTATGTGTGCGTGGTATGTCCGGCACTGTGTCTGCGTGGTATGTCCGGCACTGTGTGTGCGTGGTATGTCCGGCACTGTGTGTGCGTGGTATGTCCGGCACTGTGTTTGCTTGGGATGTCCGGCACTGTGTGTGCGTGGTATGTCTGGCACTATGTGTGCGTGGTATGTCCGGCACTATGTCTGCGTGGTATGTCCGGCACTGTGTGTGCGTGGTATGTCCGGCACTGTGTGTCCGTGGTATGTCCGGCACTGTGTGTGCGTGGTATGTCCGGCACTGTGGTTGCGTCGTATGTCCGGCACTGGGTGTGCTTGGTATGTCCGGCACTGTGTGTGCGTGGTATGCCCAGCACTGTGTGTGCGTGGTATGTCCGGCACTGTGTTTGCGTGGTATGACCGGCACTGTGCGTGGTATGTCCGGCACTGTGTGTGCGTGGTATGTCCGGCACTGTGTTTGCGTGGTATGTCCGGCACTGTGTTTGCATGGTATGTCCGGCACTGTGCGTTGTATGTCCGGCACTGTGTTTGCGTGGTATGTCCGGCACTGTGCGTGGTATGTCCGGCACCGTGTGTGCGTGGTATGTCCGGCACTGTGTTTGCATGGTATGTCCGGCACTGTGAGTGCGTGGTATGTCCGGCACTTTGTGTGCTTGGGATGTTCGGCACTGTGTGTGCGTGGTATTTCTAGCACTATGTGTGCGTGGTATGTCCGGCACTATGTGTGCTTGGTATGTCTGGCACTGTGTGTGCGTGGTATGTCCGGCACTATGTGTGCGTGGTATGTCCGGCACTGTGTGTGCGTGGTATGTCCGGCACTGTGTTTGCGTGGTATGTCCAGCACTGTGTTTGCATGGTATATCCGGCACTGTGCGTGGTATGTCCGGCACTGTGTTTGCGTGGTATGTCCGGCACTGTGCGTGGTATGTCCGGCACCGTGTGTGCGTGGTATGTCCGGCACTGTGTTTGCGTGGTATGTCCGGCACTGTGAGTGCGTGGTATGTCCGGCACTTTGTGTGCTTGGGATGTTCGGCACTGTGTGTGCGTGGTATTTCTAGCACTATGTGTGCGTGGTATGTCTAGCACTATGTGTGCGTGGTATGTCCGGCACTGTGTGTGCATGGTATGTCTGGCACTATGTGTGCGTGGTATGTCCGGCACTATGTTTGCGTGGTATGTCCGGCACTGGGTGTGCGTAGTATGTCCGGCACTGTGTGTGCGTGGTATGCCCGGCACTATGTGTGCGTGGTATGTCCGGCACTGTGTTTGCGTGGTATGTCCGGCACTGTGTTTGCCTGGTATGTCCGGCACTGTGTGTGCGTGGTATGTCCGGCACTGTGTTTGCGTGGTATGTCTGGCACTGTGCGTGGTATGTCCGGCACCATGTGTGCGTGGTATGTCCGGCACTGTGTTTGCGTGGTATGTCCGGCACTGTGATTGCGTGGTATGTCCGGCACTTTGTGTGCTTGGGATGTTCGGCACTGTGTGTGCGTGGTATGTCTAGCACTATGTGTACGTGGTATGTCCGGCACTATGTGTGCGTGGTATGTCCGGCACTGTGTCTGCGTGGTATGTCCGGCACTGTGTGTGCGTGGTATGTCCGGCACTGTGTGTGCGTCGTATGTCCGGCACTGTGTTTGCTTGGGATGTCCGGCACTGTGTGTGCGTGGTATGGCTGGCACTATGTGTGCGTGGTATGTCCGGCACTATGTGTGCGTGGTATGTCCGGCACTGTGTGTGCGTGGTATGTCCGGCACTATGCGTGCGTGGTATGTCCGGCACTGTGTGTCCGTGGTATGTCCGGCACTGTGTGTGCGTGGTATGTCCGGCACTGTGTTTGCGTCGTATGTCCGGCACTGTGTTTGCGTGGTATGACCAGCACTGTGCGTGGTATGTCCGGCACTGTGTGTGCGTGGTATGTCCGGCACTGTGTTTGCGTGGTATGTCCGGCACTGTGTTTGCGTGGTATGTCCGGCACTGTGTGTGCGTGGTATGTCCGGCACTATGTGTGCGTGGTATGTCCGGCACTGTGTCTGCGTGGTATGTCCGGCACTGGGTGTGCGTAGTATGTCCGGCACTGTGTGTGCGTGGTATGCCCGGCACTATGTGTGCGTGGTATGTCCGGCACTGTGTGTGCGTGGTATGCCCAGCACTGTGTGTGCGTGGTATGTCCGGCACTGTGTTTGCGTTGTATGACCAGCACACCACTACCTATAGTAGTATCTGAAGTGATATCAGCAATCAAACAGTTAAACACAAGAAAAGCGCCTGATGAATTTGGACTGGTAGCAGAACAACTGAAACCAGTAATAACATACTAGCACCATATATAACAAGTGTATTTAATCAGATCATTGAAAATAAGCAAGTACCAGAAGACTTTAAGACAGGAATCGTTACTCCCGTTCTCAAGAAAGGAAAGGAAGCCTCTAATTTAGACAATTACAGAGGTATTACGGTTACACCTATTCTTAGCAAGTTATTTGAATATACTCTACTACCAAGAATTCCTGCTAATGTCAATCACTCTACACTACAGTACGGCTTTACAAAGGGACTATCGCCTCTAATGGCTGCTCTTTTAGTGTCCGAGGCTAGAGCAGAGGTCAAAATGTGCACAAAGGCACCATTATTCCTAGTCACCCTGGACAGTCGAAAAGTATTCGATGTGGTGTGTCATGCGATATTGCTCGATAAACTATATGTAGTTGGAGTGCATCCCGCGCTGTGGACGCTCGTGAGAGATATGTATACAGGATTAACCTCGCGTGTTAAGTGGATGGGTGAGTTGGGTCCACGCTATTCAATCTCACAGAGTGTAAGGCAGGGCGGAGTGCTCTAGACCTTCCTATACAAGACGTATATTGACGGCCTATTAGTAGAGATGAAACAAAATAAAATCGGTCTATCAATCGGCAACACATATATCGGTTGCCCAGCCGTTGCAGAGGACGTAAGTCTCCATTCTGATAGTGTTGAAGATATGCAAAGCATGCTACATGTGGCCATCGCCTGTCAAAATCGAGTAACCCTACATCCGACGAAAACAAATGCTGTGATAGTCAATAAAACCTCCCGCTATACAAAGTCAGACTTAAAATGGTCACTGGGTCAAACTGTTATTAAGCCTAGTAGCCAAACTACTCATCTTGGTCTTTTTCGCGCTGAAAGCAAAGAGAATGAAATTAACATTGATGAACGAATTAGCTTAGCAAGAAGAACCATGTACTCATTAATTAACACCGGTTTCCATGGATCAAATGGGCTAAACCCTGCAGTATCATTCAGACTGTACCAGTGCTACGTGCTACCAAGGCTATTGTTTGGACTGGAAGTACTTCCATTAACTATCACACAAACACTATCTCTATCAAGATTCCACATAAAAGTTCTACGTAGAATACAATCACTACCTGACAGAACTGCACCAGGAGCAGTATATCTGCTGTTAGGCGCACTACCAATAGAAGCAGAAATCCACAAACGACAGATGAGTTTTATCTTCAACATCCTAAAAAGTGATAATGAAACGTTGCAAACATTAACTGACAGGCAGATGGCAGAGTTTCTATAGCAAAGTATCAAATGTTTTGTCCAAATATGGAATGCCAATTATAACCTCTCTAAAAGAGTGTCTCGTCCCCAAGACAATATGGAAACATCAAGTTAAGCAGGCGGTGAACACTTATTGGTCGAAACAACTAAATGCTGACATTGAAAACAAATCAACACTGAAATTGCTGTCGAAATCACACCTTCAGATAGGATGTACACACCCAGTCTGGCAATCTATGCACTCGGCAGTGTCCGAAGTGAAAAGAGGTATCACCAAATGCCGCATGCTAACCGGCACATACATCCTACAAGCATCCAAGCATAGATTTAACCAACATGCTGAAGAAGCAATCTGCCGAGCCTGTGCCATGGATATCGAAGACCTTGTCCACATGATAACCACCTGTCAGTGCTGCATCATACTCGTAAGGAGGGATTTGCCAAATTGAAACAACTAGTGGTATCCATCATAGGAGCCCATACATACAACAAACTCTTCTGTGACAAACATGCAATCACAAGTCTTATAATCGACTGCACTAACTACAAGAATGTTATAACTAAACCTGAAGATATTAATGCTGTAACACGTATGTCTTCCGAGTTGTGTCACAAACTCCATATGCAACGTGCTCTAATACTCTAGTAACTGTGTAAATATACTTCGAATGTTTGAAGCATGGGTGGAGGCTTTTATGGCTTTTATAGCTTTTGTAGTTTTTATAATGTTTTTTAAATTATGACTACATAGTAAGTCAACTTTTAACCGTTAAACTATCTACAAGTACTAGGTGTTCCCATAAGGGGAAAGAAAATACGGAAAGAAGAAGATGCGTCTGCGTTTTAGTCTGACCCCCCGATTTATGATTGGCCAATATCGCCTCACATGATACTTTCATTCACACAAACAACCAAAAGTTCTCAAGATGGTCAACATTGTGAGTATAAATTGTACTTATATGGAGTTATTAATATTTAATTGATATGATGTATCTGGTCGCTGACTGGATGAAGAAATGAGGTCATCCAGTCGCTGTGGAGGCGCTTCTTCATCGTTGACCCAGTTATGGAGCGATACCAAACGACAGGGTGACGGTCCCTGCGCCTGGCATCATCTCCCCGACAACAGGGTGACAAGCCCTGTGCCGGTTTCCTGGGTCGGCTCACAGCAGCAGAATGGTTCGGTTGTTCCGTCGTTGTCCACCCCGTTGACGCATCCGGGGTCGAGGTCGCATCCCTCCGTCCCCAACGGACTTCATTGGTAGACGGATAAAAGAGTTCGAGGATGTGCCTCTTCAGCGCCCCAGTGTTAGCTGTCGCCGATCTAGGTAAGTGTTGACACTCCGAAGAGTTGATGCGGGTCCTCGTCTGTATGCGTCGGCGGCGTGGATTGGTCACTTCGGAACGGTGACACAATCTCCCGATGTGAGCTCAGGATGACATCCTCAGGAGGTTCCTTCATTCCGTGGCAGGGTGACAATGCCTGGTCTTTATGTACTCGGTCCCTTGTAGGGCCACCCTCCTCACTGTTGGTCACCCCGCAGCAGCATTTATACGGATCTGGCAGTTAAACATCTGGTCGTCGATTGTCATTCAGGGGAGCGTGGATGCCACGGCCGTTGCCGCTCCCTCAGGTCCGCCGTCTCATCTATCCGTTGGAGAAGTATAAGGAGGAGGAAAGATTGAAGTAGCCAGCGAAGATATAGTGTCTACATTGCCACTATCCAGAAGAGCTGGTGGATCTGTCCTGATGTGCCGTAGTTGTGGATCCACATGCTGGCGAGCCTCCCCCTTCACAAGATCGACGACCAGAAGATCCCAGAATCCTACGCTGCTGCTGCGGGATGTGCACCGGTCACGACGTGCACGTCGTGAGGAGATCGACCGGCCCTACTAAACTATGTATGTATGAACGCTTTTATACATAGTTCCCGTGTGACGTCATCATTCCTACTGTGGCTGCTATTTTGATTGGCAAAGTTGATCACCATGGTTCATACATTGTTGAAAAGCTCTCAATGGACATATTTTTTGTATCATTTCACAAATTTCATATCAATAACGAATAAATAATAATGTACCTGTATATTAATATTTCAACTATGAAAATAGACTTTCAAAAATAGGTGCATGTTAAGTAATTATAATTTATAATCCATACATCATTGTCAAAAAATAAATTAATATTTAAAAAGTGCCTTTCAATACCTTTAAAATCATACCTAATTTTATATTAAGAAACCAAAATTAGCAAAGTTATTGCAATTAAAGAATTACTAGTAAAATCATGAAATTGCTGTTGATAAAACTTGCCAGTCAAAATGGCTGCCAAGATAGGATCTTATCAGTTTCCATCGCAGGTTTGGGCGATCTGCAAGTGCTAAGCAATGTGCATAATTACACTATGGATGTATTCCAAATCTGAAGTTCTACCATCAGTGTGGCGTCCGTGGTCCAGTGCTAGAGCGTCGGATTTGGAATCGAACGGTTCCGGGTTCGATCAGGTCACGTATGTACTGTTGATGAGCAGTTTCCCGGCCGTTCGTACTACAGATCCACACAGTTGTTTCAAAACTAGGCCCAATCGGGCACGAGTTTGATAAGATACAAAGAGAAATACATACAAATAAAACAATTAAAATTGTCTGCATGGCCCATTGCAACATCCAACATTGACTATAACGGGGCAAAGTTTGTAACGTTTTTATGCCAAGCCCAAGTTGGTGTTTGAATCCACGACCACCTGATCCTCGCAAGTTCAAATATATGTGTTAAATATGCGTTAGTTTCGTTGCTTATTTCCAAAATATATAAATTTGGCGAATCATGTTTTAGTTGTGACGAATCATATTTACTCTGTGGCGAATCATGTTTACTCTGTGGTGAACGAGATGTGGCGAACGAGAGTAATTCGCAAACCCCCACTCTGGGCTCAACGCCATCAAGAATGAGGGCTGGTACGGTGGTCGTCAAATCAGACAGTGGGTTTTCTCCGGGTACTCCGGTTTCCTCCCACACAAATGACCACATATACGCTTTCATTCGCACCAATGAGAGTGATAAACATAAGTTGCTAAAACTTGTTTCGCAATCATAAAAAAGTGTTGTTTTTTAAAAACATGGTCATGACTGATTTCTCCTAAGTCTCCTGGACTCCATCAAAATTCAACGATCCATTTTCTAATCAGCTTTTTACCCTAGAGTTATTGCCTATATCGATTTATGGATGGATCCATTTTCTAATTAGCTTTTTACCCTAGAGTTATTGCCTATATCGATTTATGGATGTATCCAGTTTCTAATCAGCTTTTTACCCTAGAGTTATTGCCTATATCGATTTATGGATGTATCCAGTTTCTAATCAGCTTTTTACCCTAGAGTTATTGCCGATATCCACTTATGGCTGGGAATATACGGTAATGGTTATAGTGAAGGGTATTGTATGTAGTGTATTGTAAATTGTGTAATGTTTGTTGCAGATGAGGTCACTAGGTGTGAATATAAGAGCAGCAGCAGCGCTGCATTCCGCTTATGTCAAGGAGATGAGAGTAAGTATAACATTTTGTAATAATAAATCTGTAATTTTGAATATTATTATGCTTAAATGTTATATCCTTTTGTGTACAAAATCCCTACACATGTACATGGATACCCTTGAATCAATGTGGTCCCTACACATGTACATGGATACCCTTGAATCAATGTGGTCCCTACACATGTACATGGATACCCTTGAATCAATGTGGTCCCTACACATGTACATGGATACCTTTGAATCAATGTGGTCCCTACACATGTACATGGATACCCTTGAATCAATGTGGTCCCTACACATTAACATGAATCAATGTGGTCCCTACACATGTACATGGATACCCTTGAACCAATGTGGTCCCTACACATGTACATGGATACCCTTGAATCAATGTGGTCCCTACACATGTACATGGATACCCTTGAATCAATGTGGTCCCTACACATGTACATGGATACCCTTGAATCAATGTGGTCCCTACACATGTACATGGATACCCTTGAATCAATGTGGTCCCTACACATGTACATGGATACCCTTGAATCAATGTGGTCCCTACACATGTACATGGATACCCTTGAATCAATGTGGTCCCTACACATGTACATGGATACCCTTGAATCAATGTGGTCCCTACACATGTACATGAATCAATGTGGTCCCTACACATGTACATGGATACCCTTGAATCAGTGTGGTCCCTACACATGTACATGGATACCCTTGATCAATGTGACCTATAAGCCCTGAACGTAATGTGACCAGTAAATGCTGAACGTAATGTGACCTGCAAGCCCTGAACGTAATGTGACCTGCAAATGCTGAACATAATGTGACCTGCAAGCCCTGAACGTAGGTGACCAGCAAATGCTGAACGTAATGTGACCTGCAATCCCTGAACGTAATGTGACCAGCAAACCCTGAACGTAATGTGACCTGCAAGCCCTGAACGTAATGTGACATGCAAACCCTGAACGTAATGTGACATGCAAGCCCTGAACGTAATGTGACATGCAAACCCTGAAGGTAATGTGACCTGCAAGCCCTGAACATAATGTGATCTGCAAACCCTAAACGTAATGCGACCTGCAAACACCGAACGTTTGTGACCTGCAAACACCGAACGTAATGTGACCTGCAAATGCTGAACGTATGTGACCAGCAGATGCTGAACATATGTGACCTGCAAACCCTGAATGTATGTGACCTGCAAACCCTGAACGTAATGTGACCTGCAATCCCTGAACGTAATGTGACCTGCAAACCCTGAACGTAATGTGACCTGCAAACCCTGAACGTAATGTGACCTGTAAGCCCTGAACGTATGTGACCAGCAAATGCTGAACGTAATGTGATCTGCAAGCCCTGAACGTAATGTGACCTGCAAGCCCTGAACGTAATGTGACCTGCAAGCCCTGAACATAATGTGACCTGCAAGCCCTGAACGTAATGTGACCTGCAAATGCTGAACGTAATGTGACCAGCAAGCCCTGAACGTATGTGACCAGCAAACCCTGAACGTATGTGACCTGCAAGCCCTGAACGTAATGTGACCAGCAAATGCTGAACGTAATGTGACCAGCAAATGCTGAACGTATGTGACATGCAAACCCTGAACGTAATGTGACCTGCAAACCCTGAAAGTATGTGACCAGCAAATGCTGAACGTATGTGACCTGCAAATGCTGAATGTATGTGACCTGCAAACCCTGATCATAATGTGACCTGCAAGCCCTGAACGTAATGTGACCTGCAAATGCTGAACGTAATGTGACCTGCAAGCCCTGAACATAATGTGACCTGCAAGCCCTGAACGTAATGTGACCTGCAAGCCCTGAACGTATGTGACCTGCAAGCCCTGAACGTATGTGACCAGCAAATGCTGAACGTATGTGACATGCAAACCCTGAACGTAATGTGACCTGCAAGCCCTGAAGGTATGTGACCAGCAAATGCTGAACGTAATGCGACCTGCAAACACCGAACGTATGTGACCTGCAAATGCTGAACGTATGTGACCAGCAAATGCTGAACGTATGTGACCTGCAAACCCTGAACGTATTTGACCTGCAAACCCTGAACGTATGTGACCTGCAAATGCTGAATGTATGTGACCTGCAAATGCTGAATGTAATGTGACCTGCAAACCCTGAATGTAATGTGACCTGCAAACCCTGAACGTAATGTGACCTGCAAACCCTGAACGTAATGTGACCTGCAAGCCCTGAATGTATTTGACCAGCAAATGCTGAACATAATGTGACCTGCAAGCCCTGAACGTAATGTGACCAGCAAGCCCTGAACGTAATGTGACCTGCAAGCCCTGAACGTAATGTGACCTGCAAGCCCTGAACGTAATGTGACCTGCAAATGCTGAACGTAATGTGACCTGCAAGCCCTGAACGTAATGTGACCTGCAAGCCCTGAACGTAATGTGACATGCAAACCCTGAACGTATTGTGACCTGCAAGCCCTGAATGTATGTGACCAGCAATTGCTGAACGTAATGTGACCAGCAAACCCTGAACATAACGTGACATGCAAACCCTGAACGTATGTGACCTGCAAACCCTGAAAGTATGTGACATGCAAATGCTGAACGTATGTGACCTGCAAATGCTGAACATATGTGACCTGCAAATGCTGAACATATGTGACCAGCAAATGCTGAACGTATGTGACCTGCAAACCCTGAATGTATGTGACCTGCAAATGCTGAACGTAATGTGACATGCAAAACCCTGAATGTATGTGACCTGCAAGCCCTGAACGTATGTGACCTGCAAGCCCTGAACGTAATGTGACCTGCAAGTCCTGAACGTAATGTGACATGCAAACCCTGAACGTAATGTGACCTGCAAACCCTGAAAGTATGTGACCAGCAAATGCTGAACATATGTGACCTGCAAATGCTGAATGTATGTGACCTGCAGGCCCTGAACGTATGTGACCTGCAAGCCCTCAGCGTAATGTGAACTGCAAGCCCTGAACGTAATGTGACATGCAAACCCTGAACGTAATGTGACCTGCAAACTCTGAACGTAATGTGACCTGCAAACACCGAATGAATGTGACCTGCAAACACCGAACGTAATGTGACCTGCAAATGCTGAATGTATGTGACCTGCAAACCCTGAATGTAATGTGACCTGCAAGCCCTGAACGTAATGTGACCTGCAAGCCCTGAACGTAATGTGACCTGCAAGCCCTGAACGTAATGTGACATGCAAACACTGAACGTAATGTGACCTGCAAGCCCTGAACGTAATGTGACATGCAAACCCTGAACGTAATGTAACCTGCAAGCCCTGAACGTAATGTGACCTGCAAATGCTGAACGTAATGTGACCTGCAAGCCCTGAACGTAATGTGACCTGCAAGCCCTGAACGTAATGTGACCTGCAAGCCCTGAACGTATATGTGACCTGCAAGCCCTGAACGTATGTGACCTGCAAACCCTGAACGTAATGTGACCTGCAAACCCTGAACGTATGTGACCAGCAAATGCTGAACGTATATGTGACCTGCAAACCCTGAACGTATATGTGACCTGCAAACCCTGAACGTAATGTGACCTGCAAACCCTGAACGTAATGTGACCTGCAAGCCCTGAACGTAATGTGACCTGCAAACCCTGAACGTAATGTGACCTGCAAACCCTGAACGTAATGTGACCTGCAAACACCGAACGTAATGTGACCTGCAAACACTGAACGTAATGTGACCTGCAAAACCTGAACGTAATGTGACCTGCAAGCCCTGAACGTATGTGACCTGCAAGCCCTGAACGTATGTGACCTGCAAGCCCTGAACGTAATGTGACATGCAAACCCTGAACGTAATGTGACCTGCAAACCCTGAAAGTATGTGACCAGCAAATGCTGAACGTATGTGACCTGCAAATGCTGAATGTATGTGACCTGCAAACCCTGAATGTAATGTGACCTGCAAGCCCTGAACGTAATGTGACCTGCAAATGCTGAACATAATGTGACCTGCAAGCCCTGAACGTAATGTGACCTGCAAACTGAACTAATGTGACCTGCAAACCCTGAACGTAATGTGACCTGCAAGCCCTGAACGTAATGTGACATGCAAACCCTGAACGTATGTGACCTGCAAATGCTGAATGTATGTGACCAGCAAACCCTGAATGTAATGTGACCTGCAAGTCCTGAACGTAATGTGACCTGCAAATGCTGAACATAATGTGACCTGCAAGTCCTGAACGTAATGTGACCTGCAAATGCTGAACATAATGTGACCTGCAAACCCTGAACGTAATGTGACCTGCAAGCCCTGAACGTAATGTGACATGCAAACCCTGAACGTATGTGACCTGCAAATGCTGAATGTATGTGACCAGCAAACCCTGAATGTAATGTGACCTGCAAGTCCTGAACGTAATGTGACCTGCAAATGCTGAACGTAATGTGACCTGCAAGCCCTAAGCGTAATGTGACCTGCAAGCCCTGAACGTAATGTGACCTGCAAACCCTGAACGTAATGTGACCTGCAAGCCCTGAACGTAATGTGACCTGCAAGCCCTGAACGTATGTGACCTGCAAGCCCTCTGAACGTATGTGACCAGCAAATGCTGAACGTAATGTGACCTGTAAGCCCTGAACGTAATGTGACCAGCAAATGCTGAACATAATGTGACCTGCAAGCCCTGAACGTAATGTGACCTGCAAATTCTGAACGTAATGTGACCTGCAAGCCCTGAACGTAATGTGACCTGCAAGCCCTGAACGTATGTGACCAGCAAATGCTGAACGTAATGTGACCTGCAAACCCTGAACGTATGTGACCAGCAAATGCTGAACGTAATGTGACCTGTAAGCCCTGAACGTAATGTGACCAGCAAATGCTGAACATAATGTGACCTGCAAGCCCTGAACGTAATGTGACCTGCAAGCCCTGAACATAATGTGACCTGCAAGCCCTGAACGTAATGTGACCTGCAAATGCTGAACGTAATGTGACCAGCAAGCCCTGAACGTATGTGACCAGCAAACCCTGAACGTATGTGACCTGCAAGCCCTGAACGTAATGTGACCAGCAAATGCTGAACGTAATGTGACCAGCAAATGCTGAACGTATGTGACATGCAAACCCTGAACGTAATGTGACCTGCAAACCCTGAAAGTATGTGACCAGCAAATGCTGAACGTATGTGACCTGCAAATGCTGAATGTATGTGACCTGCAAACCCTGATCATAATGTGACCTGCAAGCCCTGAACGTAATGTGACCTGCAAATGCTGAACGTAATGTGACCTGCAAGCCCTGAACATAATGTGACCTGCAAGCCCTGAACGTAATGTGACCTGCAAGCCCTGAACGTATGTGACCTGCAAGCCCTGAACGTATGTGACCAGCAAATGCTGAACGTATGTGACATGCAAACCCTGAACGTAATGTGACCTGCAAGCCCTGAAGGTATGTGACCAGCAAATGCTGAACGTAATGCGACCTGCAAACACCGAACGTATGTGACCTGCAAATGCTGAACGTATGTGACCAGCAAATGCTGAACGTATGTGACCTGCAAACCCTGAACGTATGTGACCTGCAAACCCTGAACGTATGTGACCTGCAAATGCTGAATGTATGTGACCTGCAAATGCTGAATGTAATGTGACCTGCAAACCCTGAATGTAATGTGACCTGCAAACCCTGAACGTAATGTGACCTGCAAACCCTGAACGTAATGTGACCTGCAAGCCCTGAATGTATTTGACCAGCAAATGCTGAACATAATGTGACCTGCAAGCCCTGAACGTAATGTGACCAGCAAGCCCTGAACGTAATGTGACCTGCAAGCCCTGAACGTAATGTGACCTGCAAGCCCTGAACGTAATGTGACCTGCAAATGCTGAACGTAATGTGACCTGCAAGCCCTGAACGTAATGTGACCTGCAAGCCCTGAACGTAATGTGACATGCAAACCCTGAACGTATTGTGACCTGCAAGCCCTGAATGTATGTGACCAGCAATTGCTGAACGTAATGTGACCAGCAAACCCTGAACATAACGTGACATGCAAACCCTGAACGTATGTGACCTGCAAACCCTGAAAGTATGTGACATGCAAATGCTGAACGTATGTGACCTGCAAATGCTGAACATATGTGACCTGCAAATGCTGAACATATGTGACCAGCAAATGCTGAACGTATGTGACCTGCAAACCCTGAATGTATGTGACCTGCAAATGCTGAACGTAATGTGACATGCAAAACCCTGAATGTATGTGACCTGCAAGCCCTGAACGTATGTGACCTGCAAGCCCTGAACGTAATGTGACCTGCAAGTCCTGAACGTAATGTGACATGCAAACCCTGAACGTAATGTGACCTGCAAACCCTGAAAGTATGTGACCAGCAAATGCTGAACATATGTGACCTGCAAATGCTGAATGTATGTGACCTGCAGGCCCTGAACGTATGTGACCTGCAAGCCCTCAGCGTAATGTGAACTGCAAGCCCTGAACGTAATGTGACATGCAAACCCTGAACGTAATGTGACCTGCAAACTCTGAACGTAATGTGACCTGCAAACACCGAATGAATGTGACCTGCAAACACCGAACGTAATGTGACCTGCAAATGCTGAATGTATGTGACCTGCAAACCCTGAATGTAATGTGACCTGCAAGCCCTGAACGTAATGTGACCTGCAAGCCCTGAACGTAATGTGACATGCAAGCCCTGAACGTAATGTGACATGCAAACCCTGAACGTAATGTAACCTGCAAGCCCTGAACGTAATGTGACCTGCAAATGCTGAACGTAATGTGACCTGCAAGCCCTGAACGTAATGTGACCTGCAAGCCCTGAACGTAATGTGACCTGCAAGCCCTGATCATATGTGACCAACAAATGCTGAAGGTAATGTCACCTGCAAGCCCTGAACGTATGTGACCAGCAAATGCTGAACGTAATATGACCTGCAAACCCTGAACGTATGTGACCTGCAAGCCCTGAACATATGTGACCAGCAAATGCTGAACGTATGTGACCAGCAAATGCTGAACATATGTGACATGCAAACCCTGAACGTAATGTGACCTGCAAGCCCTGAATGTATGTGACCTGCAAGCCCTGAACGTAATGTGACCTGCAAACTCTGAACATAATGTGACCTGCAAACACCGAACGAATGTGACCTGCAAACACCGAACGTAATGTGACCTGCAAATGCTGAACGTAATGTGACATGCAAAACCCTGAACGTATGTGACCTGCAAGCCCTGAACGTATGTGACCTGCACGCCCTGAACGTAATGTGACATGCAAACCCTGAACGTAATGTGACCTGCAAACCCTGAAAGTATGTGACCAGCAAATGCTGAACGTATGTGACCTGCAAATGCTGAATGTATGTGACCTACAAACCCTGAATGTAATGTGACCTGCAAGCCCTGAACGTAATGTGACCTGCAAATGCTGAACATAATGTGACCTGCAAGCCCTGAACGTAATGCGACATGCAAACCCTGAACGTAATGTGACCTGCAAGCCCTGAACGTAATGTGACATGCAAACCCTGAACGTATGTGACCTGCAAATGCTGAATGTATGTGACCAGCAAACCCTGAATGTAATGTGACCTGCAAGTCCTGAACGTAATGTGACCTGCAAATGCTGAACATAATGTGACCTGCAAGTCCTGAACGTAATGTGACCTGCAAATGCTGAACATAATGTGACCTGCAAACCCTGAACGTAATGTGACCTGCAAGCCCTGAACGTAATGTGACATGCAAACCCTGAACGTATGTGACCTGCAAATGCTGAATGTATGTGACCAGCAAACCCTGAATGTAATGTGACCTGCAAGTCCTGAACGTAATGTGACCTGCAAATGCTGAACGTAATGTGACCTGCAAGCCCTAAGCGTAATGTGACCTGCAAGCCCTGAACGTAATGTGATCTGCAAACCCTGAACGTAATGTGACCTGCAAGCCCTGAACGTAATGTGACCTGCAAGCCCTGATCGTATGTGACCTGCAAGCCCTCTGAACGTATGTGACCAGCAAATGCTGAACGTAATGTGACCTGTAAGCCCTGAACGTAATGTGACCAGCAAATGCTGAACATAATGTGACCTGCAAGCCCTGAACGTAATGTGACCTGCAAATTCTGAACGTAATGTGACCTGCAAGCCCTGAACGTAATGAGACCTGCAAGCCCTGAACGTATGTGACCAGCAAATGCTGAACGTAATGTGACCAGCAAACCCTGAACGTATGTGACCAGCAAATGCTGAACGTAATGTGACCTGTAAGCCCTGAACGTAATGTGACCAGCAAATGCTGAACATAATGTGACCTGCATGCCCTGAACGTATGTGACCAGCAAATGCTGAACGTAATGTGACCTGTAAGCCCTGAATGTAATGTGACCAGCAAATGCTGAATGTATGTGACCTGCAAATGCTGAATGTATGTGACCTGCAAACCCTGAATGTAATGTGACCTGCAAGCCCTGAACGTAATGTGACCTGCAAATGCTGAACGTAATGTGACCTGCAAGCCCTGAACGTAATGTGACCTGCAAGCCCTGAACGTAATGTGACCTGCAAGCCCTGAACGTATGTGACCTGCAAGCCCTGAACGTATGTAACCAGCAAATGCTGAACGTATGTGACCTGTAAACCCTGAACGTAATGTGACATGCAAACCCTGAACGTAATGTGACCTGCAAACTCTGAACGTAATGTGACCTGCAAACACCGAACGAATGTGACCTGCAAGCCCTGAATGTATGTGACAAGGAAATGCTGAACGTAATGTAATCTGCAAGCCCTGAACGTAATGTGACCTGCAAGCCCTGAACGTAATGTGACCTGCAAGCCCTGATCATATGTGATCAACAAATGCTGAACATAATGTGACCTGCAAGCCCTGAACGTAATTTGACCTGCAAGCCCTAAACGTATGTGACCAGCAAATGCTGAACGTAATATGACCTGCAAACCCTGAACGTATGTGACCTGCAAGCCCTGAACGTATGTGACCAGCAAATGCTGAATGTATGTGACCAGCAAATGCTGAACATATGTGACATGCAAGCCATGAACGTATGTGACCTGCAAGCCCTGAACATAATGTGACATGCAAACCCTGAACGTAATGTGACCTGCAAGCCCTGAACGTAATGTGACATGCAAACCCTGAACGTAATGTGACCTGCAAGCACTGAACGTATGTGACCAGCAATTGCTGAACGTAATGTGACCAGCAAACCCTGAACGTAATGTGACCTGCAAGCCCTGAACGTAATGTGACCTGCAAGCCCTGAATGTATGTGACCTGCAAGCCCTGAACGTAATGTGACCTGCAAACTCTGAACATAATGTGACCTGCAAACACCGAACGAATGTGACCTGCAAATGCTGAATGTATGTGACCAGCAAATGCTGAATGTAATGTGACCTGCAAACACCGAACGTAATGTGACCTGCAAACCCTGAACATAATGTGACCTGCAAGCCCTGAACGTAATGTGACATGCAAACCCTGAACGTAATGTGACCTGCAAACCTGAACTATGTGACCTGCAAACGAGAATGTGACCTGCAAACCGAACGTATGTGACCTGCAACCCTGAACGTATGTGACGCAACTGAACGTATGTACTGCAACCCTGAACGTAATGTGACCTGCAAGCCCTGAACGTAATGTGACCTGCAAGCCCTGAACGTATGTGACCCGCAAGCCCTGAACGTAATGTGACCTGCAAACACTGAACGAATGTGACCTGCAAACACCGAACGTAATGTGACCTGCAAATGCTGAACGTAATGTGACATGCAAAACCCTGAACGTATGTGACCTGCAAGCCCTGAACGTATGTGACCAGCAAATGCTGAACGTAATATGACCTGCAAACCCTGAACGTATGTGACCTGCAAGCCCTGAACGTATGTGACCAGCAAATGCTGAATGTATGTGACCTGCAAGCCCTGAACGTAATGTGACCTGCAAGCCCTAAGCGTAATGTGACCTGCAAGCCCTGAACGTAATGTGACCTGCAAGCCCTGAATGTATGTGACCTGCAAGCCCTGAACGTAATGTGACCTGCAAACTCTGAACATAATGTGACCTGCAAACACCGAACGAATGTGACCTGCAAATGTTGAATGTATGTGACCAGCAAATGCTGAATGTAATGTGACCTGCAAACACCGAACGTAATGTGACCTGCAAACCCTGAACGTAATGTGACCTGCAAGCCCTGAACGTAATGTGACATGCAAACCCTGAACGTAATGTGACCTGCAAACTCTGAACATAATGTGACCTGCAAACACCGAACGAATGTGACCTGCAAACACCGAACGTAATGTGACCTGCAAGCCCTGAACGTATGTGACAAGCAAATGCTGAACGTAATGTAATCTGCAAGCCCTGAACGTAATGTGACCTGCAAGCCCTGAACGTAATGTGACCTGCAAGCCCTGATCGTATGTGACCAACAAATGCTGAACGTAATGTCACCTGCAAGCCCTGAACGTAATCTGACCTGCAAGCCATAAACGTATGTGACCAGCAAATGCTGAACGTATGTGACATGCAAACCCTGAACGTAATGTGACCTGCAAGCCTTGAACGTATGTGACCTGCAAGCCCTGAACGTAATGTGACCTGCAAACTCTGAATATAATGTGACCTGCAAACACCGAACGAATGTGACATGCAAACATCGAACGTAATGTGACCTGCAAATGCTGAACGTAATGTGACATGCAAAACCCTGAACGTATGTGACCTGCAAGCCCTGAACGTATGTGACCTGCACGCCCTGAACGTAATGTGACCTGCAAATGCTGAACGTAATGTGACCTGCAAGCCCTGAACGTAATGTGACCTGCAAGCCCTGAATGTAATGTGACCTGCAAGCCCTGAACGTATGTGACCTGCAAGCCCTAAATGTAATGTTACCTGCAAGCCCTGAACGTATGTGACCTGCAAATGCTGAATGTATGTGACCTGCAAACCCTGAATGTAATGTGACCTGCAAGCCCTAAGCGTAATGTGACCTGCAAGCCCTGAACGTAATGTGATCTGCAAACCCTGAACGTAATGTGACCTGCAAGCCCTGAACGTAATGTGACCTGCAAGCCCTGAACGTATGTGACCTGCAAGCCCTCTGAACGTATGTGACCAGCAAATGCTGAACGTAATGTGACCTGTAAGCCCTGAATGTAATGTGACCAGCAAATGCTGAACATAATGTGACCTGCAAGCCCTGAACGTAATGTGACCTGCAAATTCTGAACGTAATGTGACCTGCAAGCCCTGAACGTAATGTGACCTGCAAGCCCTGAACGTATGTGACCAGCAAATGCTGAACGTAATGTGACCAGCAAACCCTGAACATATGTGACCAGCAAATGCTGAACGTAATGTGACCTGTAAGCCCTGAACGTAATGTGACCAGTAAATTCTGAACATAATGTGACCTGCATGCCCTGAACGTATGTGACCAGCAAATGCTAAACATAATGTGACCTGTAAGCCCTGAATGTAATGTGACCAGCAAATGCTGAACATAATGTGACCTGCAAGCCCTGAACGTATGTGACCAGCAAATGCTGAACTTAATGTGACCAGCAAACCCTGAACGTAATGTGACCTGCAAGCCCTGAACGTAATGTGACCTGCAAGCCCTGAACGTAATGTGACCTGCAAACTCTGAACATAATGTGACCTGCAAACACCGAACGAATGTGACCTGCAAACCCTGAAAGTATGTGACCAGCAAATGCTGAATGTATGTGACCTGCAAATGCTGAATGTATGTGACCTGCAAACCCTGAATGTAATGTGACCTGCAAGCCCTGAACGTAATGTGACCTGCAAATGCTGAACGTAATGTGACCTGCAAGCCCTGAACGTAATGTGACCTGCAAGCCCTGAACATAATGTGACCTGCAAGCCCTGAACGTATGTGACCTGCAAGCCCTGAACGTAATGTGACATGCAAACCCTGAACGTAATGTGACCTGCAAACTCTGAACGTAATGTGACCTGCAAACACCGAACGAATGTGACCTGCAAACACCGAACGTAATGTAACCTGCAAGCCCTGAATGTATGTGACAAGTAAATGCTGAACGTAATGTAATCTGCAAGCCCTGAACGTAATGTGACCTGCAAGCCCTGAACGTAATGTGACCTGCAAGCCCTGATCATATGTGACCAACAAATGCTGAACATAATGTGACCTGCAAGCCCTGAACGTAATGTGACCTGCAAGCCCTAAACGTATGTGACCAGCAAATGCTGAACTTAATATGACCTGCAAACCCTGAACGTATGTGACCTGCAAGCCCTGAACGTATGTGACCAGCAAATGCTGAATGTATGTGACCAGCAAATGCTGAACGTATGTGACATGCAAACCCTGAACGTAATGTGACCTGCAAGCCATGAACGTATGTGACCTGCAAGCCCTGAACGCAATGTGACCTGCAAGCCCTGAACATAATGTGACATGCAAACCCTGAACGTAATGTGACCTGCAAGCCCTGAACGTAATGTGACATGCAAACCCTGAACGTAATGTGACCTGCAAGCCCTGAACATAATGTGACATGCAAACCCTGAACGTAATGTGACCTGCAAGCCCTGAACGTAATGTGACATGCAAACCCTGAACGTAATGTGACCTGCAAGCCCTGAACGTATGTGACCAGCAATTGCTGAACGTAATGTGACCTGCAAGCCCTGAACGTAATGTGACATGCAAACCCTGAACGTATGTGACCTGCAAATGCTGAATGTATGTGACCTGCAAACCCTGAATGTAATGTGACCTGCAAGTCCTGAACGTAATGTGACCTGCAAATGCTGAATGTAATGTGACCTGCAAGCCCTAAGCGTAATGTGACTTGCAAGCCCTGAACGTAATGTGACTTGCAAGCCCTGAACGTAATGTGACCTGCAAGCCCTGAACGTATGTGACCTGCAAGCCCTCTGAACGTATGTGACCAGCAAATGCTGAACGTAATGTGACCTGTAAGCCCTGAACGTAATGTGACCAGCAAATGCTGAACATAATGTGACCTGCAAGCCCTGAACGTAATGTGACCTGCAAATTCTGAACGTAATGTGACCTGCAAGCCCTGAACGTAATGTGACCTGCAAGCCCTGAACGTATGTGACCAGCAAATGCTGAACGTAATGTGACCAGCAAACCCTGAACGTATGTGACCAGCAAATGCTGAACGTAATGTGACCTGTAAGCCCTGAACGTAATGTGACCAGCAAATGCTGAACATAATGTGACCTGCATGCCCTGAACGTATGTGACCAGCAAATGCTGAACGTAATGTGACCTGTAAGCCCTGAATGTAATGTGACCAGCAAATGCTGAACATAATTTGACTTGCAAGCCCTGAACGTATGTGACCAGCAAATGCTGAACGTAATGTGACCAGCAAACCCTGAACGTAATGTGACCTGCAAGCCCTGAACGTAATGTGACCTGCAAGCCCTGAACGTAATGTGACCTGCAAACTCTGAACATAATGTGACCTGCAAACACCGAACGAATGTGACCTGCAAACCCTGAACGTAATGTGACCTGCAAGCCCTGAACGTAATGTAATCTGCAAGCCCTGAACGTAATGTGACCTGCAAGCCCTGATCGTAATGTGACCTGCAAGCCCTGATCATATGTGACCAACAAATGCTGAACATAATGTGACCTGCAAGCCCTGAACGTAATGTGACCTGCAAGCCCTAAACGTATGTGACCAGCAAATGCTGAACGTAATATGACCTGCAAACCCTGAACGTATGTGACCTGCAAGCCCTGAATGTATGTGACCAGCAAATGCTGAATGTATGTGACCAGCAAATGCTGAACGTATGTGACATGCAAACCCTGAACGTAATGTGACCTGCAAGCAATGAACGTATGTGACCTGCAAGCCCTGAACGCAATGTGACCTGCAAGCCCTGAACATAATGTGACATGCAAACCCTGAACGTAATGTGACCTGCAAGCCCTGAACGTAATGTGACCTGTAAGCCCTGAACGTATGTGACCAGCAAATGCTGAACGTAATGTGACCAGCAAACCCTGAACATAATGTGACCTGCAAGCCCTGAACGTAATGTGACCTGCAAGCCCTGAACGTAATGTGACCTGCAAACTCTGAACATAATGTGACCTGCAAACACCGAACGAATGTGACCTACAAACCCTGAAAGTATGTGAACAGCAAATGCTGAATGTATGTGACCAGCAAATGCTGAATGTATGTGACCTGCAAGCCCTGAACGTAATGTGACCTGCAAGCCCTGAACGTAATGTGACCTGCAAGCCCTGAACGTATGTGACCTGCAAGCCCTGAACGTATGTGACAAGATAATGCTGAACATAATGTAATCTGCAAGCCCTGAACGTAATGTGACCTGCAAGCCCTGAACATAATGTGACCTGCAAGCCCTGATCATATGTGACCAACAAATGCTGAACATAATGTGACCTGCAAGCCCTGAACATAATGTGACCTGCAAGCCCTGAACGTATGTGACCTGCAAGCCCTGAACGTATGTGACCAGCAAATGCTGAATGTATGTGACCAGCAAATGCTGAACGTATGTGACATGCAAACCCTGATCGTAATGTGACATGCAAACCCTGAACGTAATGTGACCTGCAAGCCCTGAACGTAATGTAACATGCAAACCCTGAACGTAATGTGACCTGCAAGCCCTGAACGTAATGTGACCTGCAAGCCCTGAACGTAATGTGACCTGCAAACTCTGAACATAATGTGACCTGCAAACACCGAACGAATGTGACCTGCAAACCCTGAAAGTATGTGACCAGCAAATGCTGAATGTATGTGACCTGCAAATGCTGAATGTATGTGACCTGCAAACCCTGAATGTAATGTGACCTGCAAGCCCTGAACGTAATGTGACCTGCAAATGCTGAACGTAATGTGACCTGCAAGCCCTGAACGTAATGTGACCTGCAAGCCCTGAACATAATGTGACCTGCAAGCCCTGAACGTATGTGACCTGCAAGCCCTGAACGTAATGTGACATGCAAACCCTGAACGTAATGTGACCTGCAAACTCTGAACGTAATGTGACCTGCAAACCCGAACGAATGTGACCTGCAAACACCGAACGTAATGTAACCTGCAAGCCCTGAATGTATGTGACGACTGAACTATGTGACAAGCAAATGCTGAACGTAATGTGACCTGCAAGCCCTGAACGTAATGTGACCTGCAAGCCCTGAACGTATGTGACCAGCAATGCTGAACATATGTGACCAGCAAATGCTGAACGTATGTGACCTGCAAACCCTGAACGTAATGTGACCTGCAAGCCCTGAACGTATGTGACCAGCAAATGCTGAACGTATGTGACCAGCAAATGCTGAACGTATGTGACATGCAAACCCTGAACGTAATGTGACCTGCAAGCCCTGAACGTATGTGACCAGCAAATGCTGAACGTATGTGACATGCAAACCCTGAACGTATGTGACATGCAAACCCTGAACGTAATGTGACCTGCAAGCCCTGAACGTATGTGACCTGAAACCCTGAACGTATGTGACCTGCAAGCCCTGAACGTATGTGACATGCAAACCCTGAACGTAATGTGACCTGCAAGCCATGAACGTATGTGACCAGCAATGCTGAACGTAATGTGACCAGCAAACCCTGAACGTAATGTGACATGCAAACCCTGAACGTAATGTGACCTGCAAGCCCTGAATGTAATGCGACATGCAAACCCTGAACGTAATGTGACATGCAAACCCTGAACGTATGTGACCTGCAAGCCCTGAACGTAATGTGACCTGCAAGCCCTGAATGTAATGTGACCTGCAAGCCCTGAACGTAATGTGACATGCAAACCCTGAACGTATGTGACCTGCAAATGCTGAATGTATGTGACCTGCAAACCCTGAATGTAATGTGACCTGCAAGTCCTGAACGTAATGTGACCTGCAAATGCTGAATGTAATGTGACCTGCAAGCCCTAAGCGTAATGTGACTTGCAAGCCCTGAACGTAATGTGACCTGCAAGCCCTGAACGTAATGTGACCTGCAAGCCCTGAACGTATGTGACCTGCAAGCCCTCTGAACGTATGTGACCAGCAAATGCTGAACGTAGTATGACCTGTAAGCCCTGAACGTAATGTGACCAGCAAATGCTGAACATAATGTGACCTGCAAGCCCTGAACGTAATGTGACCTGCAAATTCTGAACATAATGTGACCTGCAAGCCCTGAACGTAATGTGACCTGCAAGCCCTGAACGTATGTGACCAGCAAATGCTGAACGTAATGTGACCAGCAAACCCTGAACGTATGTGACCAGCAAATGCTGAACGTAATGTGACCTGTAAGCCCTGAACGTAATGTGACCAGCAAATGCTGAACATAATGTGACCTGCATGCCCTGAACGTATGTGACCAGTAAATGCTGAACGTAATGTGACCTGCAATCCCTGAATGTATGTGACCAGCAAATGCTGAATGTATGTGACCAGCAAATGCTGAACGTATGTGACATGCAAACCCTGAACGTAATGTGACCTGCAAGCCATGAACGTATGTGACCTGCAAGCCCTGAACGCAATGTGACCTGCAAGCCCTGAACATAATGTGACATGCAAATCCTGAACGTAATGTGACCTGCAAGCCCTGAACGTAATGTGACCTGTAAGCCCTGAATGTAATGTGACCAGCAAATGCTGAACATAATTTGACTTGCAAGCCCTGAATGTATGTGACCAGCAAATGCTGAACGTAATGTGACCAGCAAACCCTGAACGTAATGTGACCTGCAAGCCCTGAACGTAATGTGACCTGCAAGCCCTGAACGTAATGTGACCTGCAAACTCTGAACATAATGTGACCTGCAAACACCGAACGAATGTGACCTGCAAACCCTGAAAGTATGTGACCAGCAAATGCTGAATGTATGTGACCAGCAAATGCTGAATGTATGTGACCTGCAAGCCCTGAACGTAATGTGACCTGCAAGCCCTGAACGTAATGTGACCTGCAAGCCCTGAACGTATGTGACCTGCAAGCCCTGAACGTATGTGACAAGCAAATGCTGAGCATAATGTAATCTGCAAGCCCTGAACGTAATGTGACCTGCAAGCCCTGAACATAATGTGACCTGCAAGCCCTGATCATATGTGACCAACAAATGCTGAACATAATGTGACCTGCAAGCCCTGAACATAATGTGACCTGCAAGCCCTGAACGTATGTGACCTGCAAGCCCTGAACGTATGTGACCAGCAAATGCTGAATGTATGTGACCAGCAAATGCTGAACGTATGTGACATGCAAACCCTGATCGTAATGTGACATGCAAACCCTGAACGTAATGTGACCTGCAAGCCCTGAACGTAATGTAACATGCAAACCCTGAACGTAATGTGACCTGCAAGCCCTGAACGTATGTGACCAGCAATTGCTGAACGTAATGTGACCAGCAAACCCTGAACGTAATGTGACCTGCAAGCCCTGAACGTAATGTGACCTGCAAGCCCTGAATGTATGTGACCTGCAAGCCCTGAACGTATGTGACCTGCTAGCCCTGAACGTATGTGACCTGCAAACTCTGAACATAATGTGACCTGCAAACACCGAACGAATGTGACCTGCAAACACCGAACGTAATGTGACCTGCAAATGCTGATCGTATGTTACAAGCAAATGCTGAATGTAATGTGACCTGCAAACACCGAACGTAATGTGACCTGCAAACCCTGAACGTAATGTGACCTGCAAACTCTGAAGGTAATGTGACCTGCAAATGCTGAACGTATGTGATCAGCAAACCCTGAACGTATGTGACCTGCAAACCCTGAACATAATGTGATCTGCAAACCCTGAACGTAATGTGACCTGCAAACCCTGAACGTAATGTGACCTGCAAACCCTGAACGTAATGTGACCTGCAAACCCTGAGCGTAATGTGACCTGCAAGCCCTGAATGTATGTGACCTGCAAGCCCTGAACGTATGTGACAAGCAAATGCTGAACGTAATGTGACCTGCAAGCCCTGAAGGTAATGTGACCTGCAAGCCCTGAACGTAATGTGACCTGCAAGCCCTGAACGTATGTGACCAGAAAATGCTGAACGTATGTGACAAGCAAATGCTGAACGTATGTGACCTGCAAGCCCTGAACGTATGTGACCATTAATGCTGAACGTAATGTGACATGCAAAACCCTGAACGTAATGTAACCTGCAAGCCCTGAACGTATGTGACCTGCAAACACTGAACGTAATGTGACCTGCAAGCCCTGAAAGTATGTGACCTGCAAACACTGAACGTAATGTGACCTGCAAATGCTGAACATATGTGACCAGCAAATGCTGAACGTATGTGACCTGCAAACCCTGAACGTATGTGACCTGCAAACCCTGAACGTAATGTGACCTGCAAGCTCTGAACGTATGTGACATGCAAGCCCTGAACGTATGTGACCTGCAAGCCATGAACGTAATGTGACCAGCAAATGCTGAACGTAATGTGACCAGCAAATGCTGAACGTATGCGTCATGCAAACCCTGAACGTAATGTGACCTGCAAGTCCTGAACGTAATGTGACATGCAAACCCTGAAAGTAATGTGACCTGAAAACCCTGAAAGTATGTGACCAGCAAATGCTGAACGTATGTGACCTGCAAACCCTGAATGTAATGTGACCTCCAAGCCCTGAACGTAATGTGACCGGCAAATGCTGAACGTAATGTGACTTGCAAGCCCTGAACGTAATGTGACCTGCAAGCCCTGAATGTAATGTGACCTGCAAGCCCTGAATATATGTAACCAGCAAATGCTGAACGTATGTGACCAGCAAATGCTGAACGTATGCGATATGCAAACCCTGAACATAATGTGACCTGCAAATGCTGAACGTATGTGACAAGCAAATGCTGAAAATAATGTGACCTGCAAGCCCTGAACGTAATGTGACCTGCAAGCCCTGAACGTAATGTGACATGCAAACCCTGAACGTAATTGACCTGCAAATGCTGAATGCATGTGACCTGCAAACCCTGAACGTAATGTGTCCTGCAAGCCCTGAACGTAATGTGACCTGCAAGCTCTGAACGTATGTGACCAGCAAATGCTGAACGTAATGTGACCAGCAAACCCTGAACGTATGTGACCAGCAAATGCTGAACGTAATGTGACCTGTAAGCCCTGAACGTAATGTGACCAGCAAATGCTGGACATAATGTGACCTGCATGCCCTTAACGTATGTGACCAGCAAATGCTGAACGTAATGTGACCTGTAAGCCCTGAATGTAATGTGACCAGCAAATGCTGAACATAATGTGACTTGCAAGCCCTGAACGTATGTGACCAGCAAATGCTGAACGTAATGTGACCAGCAAACCCTGAACGTAATGTGACCTGCAAGCCCTGAACGTAATGTGACCTGCAAGCCCTGAACGTAATGTGACCTGCAAACTCTGAACATAATGTGACCTGCAAACACCGAACGAATGTGACCTGCAAACCCTGAAAGTATGTGACCAGCAAATGCTGAAAGTATGTGACCTGCAAATGCTGAATGTATGTGACCTGCAAGCCCTGAACGTAATGTGACCTGCAAATGCTGAACGTAATGTGACCTGCAAGCCCTGAACGTAATGTGACCTGCAAGCCCTGAACGTAATGTGACCTGCAAGCCCTGAACGTATGTGACCTGCAAGTCCTGAACGTATGTAACCAGCAAATGCTGAACGTATGTGACCTGCAAACCCTGAACGTATTGTGACATGCAAACCCTGAACGTAATGTGACCTGCAAACTCTGAACGTAATGTGACCTGCAAACACCGAACGTAATGTAACCTGCAAGCCCTGAATGTATGTGACAAGCAAATGCTGAACGTAATGTAATCTGCAAGCCCTGAACGTAATGTGACCTGCAAGCCCTGAACGTAATGTGACCTGCAAGCCCTGATCATATGTGACCAACAAATGCTGAACATAATGTGACCTGCAATCCCTGAACGTAATGTGACCTGCAAGCCCTAAACGTATGTGACCAGCAAATGCTGAACGTAATATGACCTGCAAACCCTGAACGTATGTGACCTGCAAGCCCTGAATGTATGTGTCCAGCAAATGCTGAATGTATGTGACCAGCAAATGCTGAACGTATGTGACATGCAAACCCTGAACGTAATGTGACCTGCAAGCCATGAACGTATGTGACCTGCAAACTCTGACCATAATGTGACCTGCAAACACCGAACGAATGTGACCTGCAAACCCTGAAAGTATGTGACCAGCAAATGCTGAAAGTATGTGACCTGCAAATGCTGAATGTATGTGACCTGCAAGCCCTGAACGTAATGTGACCTGCAAATGCTGAACGTAATGTGACCTGCAAGCCCTGAACGTAATGTGACCTGCAAGCCCTGAACGTAATGTGACCTGCAAGCCCTGAACGTATGTGACCTGCAAGTCCTGAACGTATGTAACCAGCAAATGCTGAACGTATGTGACCTGCAAACCCTGAACGTATTGTGACATGCAAACCCTGAACGTAATGTGACCTGCAAACTCTGAACGTAATGTGACCTGCAAACACCGAACGTAATGTAACCTGCAAGCCCTGAATGTATGTGACAAGCAAATGCTGAACGTAATGTAATCTGCAAGCCCTGAACGTAATGTGACCTGCAAGCCCTGAACGTAATGTGACCTGCAAGCCCTGATCATATGTGACCAACAAATGCTGAACATAATGTGACCTGCAATCCCTGAACGTAATGTGACCTGCAAGCCCTAAACGTATGTGACCAGCAAATGCTGAACGTAATATGACCTGCAAACCCTGAACGTATGTGACCTGCAAGCCCTGAATGTATGTGACCAGCAAATGCTGAATGTATGTGACCAGCAAATGCTGAACGTATGTGACATGCAAACCCTGAACGTAATGTGACCTGCAAGCCATGAACGTATGTGACCTGCAAGCCCTGAACGCAATGTGACCTGCAAGCCCTGAACATAATGTGACATGCAAACCCTGAACGTAATGTGACCTGCAAGCCCTGAACGTAATGTGACATGCAAACCCTGAACGTAATGTGACCTGCAAGCCCTGAACGTATGTGACCAGCAATTGCTGAACGTAATGTGACCAGCAAACCCTGAACGTAATGTGACCTGCAAGCCCTGAACGTATGTGACCTGCAAGCCCTGAATGTATGTGACCTGCAAGCCCTGAACGTAATGTGACCTGCAAACTCTGAACATAATGTGACCTGCAAACACCGAACGAATGTGACCTGCAAACACCGAACGTAATGTGACCTGCAAATGCTGAACGTATGTGACCAGCAAATGCTGAATGTAATGTGACCTGCAAACACCGAACGTAATGTGACCTGCAAACCCTGAACGTAATGTGACCTGCGAACTCTGAAGGTAATGTGACCTGCAAATGCTGAACGTATGTGACCTGCAAATCCTGAACGTAATGTGATCTGCAAACCCTGAACGTAATGTGACCTGCAAACCCTGAACGTAATGTGACCTGCAAACCCTGAACGTAATGTGACCTGCAAACCCTGAGCGTAATGTGACCTGCAAGCCCTGAATGTATGTGACAAGCAAATGCTGAACGTAATGTGACCTGCAAGCCCTGAACATAATGTGACCTGCAAGCCCTGAACGTAATGTGACCTGCAAGCCCTGAACGTATGTGACCAGAAAATGCTGAACGTATGTGACAAGCAAATGCTGAACGTATGTGACATGCAAACCCTGAATGTAATATGACTTGCAAGCCCTGAACGTATGTGACCAGCAATGCTGAACGTATGTAACCAGCAAATGCTGAACGTATGTGACCTGCAAACCCTGAACGTATTGTGACATGCAAACCCTGAACGTAATGTGACCTGCAAACTCTGAACGTAATGTGACCTGCAAACACCGAACGTAATGTAACCTGCAAGCCCTGAATGTATGTGACAAGCAAATGCTGAACGTAATGTAATCTGCAAGCCCTGAACGTAATGTGACCTGCAAGCCCTGAACGTAATGTGACCTGCAAGCCCTGATCATATGTGACCAACAAATGCTGAACATAATGTGACCTGCAATCCCTGAACGTAATGTGACCTGCAAGCCCTAAACGTATGTGACCAGCAAATGCTGAACGTAATATGACCTGCAAACCCTGAACGTATGTGACCTGCAAGCCCTGAATGTATGTGTCCAGCAAATGCTGAATGTATGTGACCAGCAAATGCTGAACGTATGTGACATGCAAACCCTGAACGTAATGTGACCTGCAAGCCATGAACGTATGTGACCTGCAAGCCCTGAACGCAATGTGACCTGCAAGCCCTGAACATAATGTGACATGCAAACCCTGAACGTAATGTGACCTGCAAGCCCTGAACGTAATGTGACATGCAAACCCTGAACGTAATGTGACCTGCAAGCCCTGAACGTATGTGACCAGCAATTGCTGAACGTAATGTGACCAGCAAACCCTGAACGTAATGTGACCTGCAAGCCCTGAACGTAATGTGACCTGCAAGCCCTGAATGTATGTGACCTGCAAGCCCTGAACGTAATGTGACCTGCAAACTCTGAACATAATGTGACCTGCAAACACCGAACGAATGTGACCTGCAAACACCGAACGTAATGTGACCTGCAAATGCTGAACGTATGTGACCAGCAAATGCTGAATGTAATGTGACCTGCAAACACCGAACGTAATGTGACCTGCAAACCCTGAACGTAATGTGACCTGCGAACTCTGAAGGTAATGTGACCTGCAAATGCTGAACGTATGTGACCTGCAAATCCTGAACGTAATGTGATCTGCAAACCCTGAACGTAATGTGACCTGCAAACCCTGAACGTAATGTGACCTGCAAACCCTGAACGTAATGTGACCTGCAAACCCTGAGCGTAATGTGACCTGCAAGCCCTGAATGTATGTGACAAGCAAATGCTGAACGTAATGTGACCTGCAAGCCCTGAACATAATGTGACCTGCAAGCCCTGAACGTAATGTGAACTGCAAGCCCTGAACGTATGTGACCAGAAAATGCTGAACGTATGTGACAAGCAAATGCTGAACGTATGTGACATGCAAACCCTGAATGTAATATGACTTGCAAGCCCTGAACGTATGTGACCAGCAATGCTGAACGTAATGTGACCTGCAAATGCTGAACATATGTGACCAGCAAATGCTGAACGTATGTGACCTGCAAACCCTGAACGTATGTGACCTGCAAACCCTGAACGTAATGTGACCTGCAAGCTCTGAACGTATGTGACATGCAAGCCCTGAATGTAATGTGACCTGCAAACCCTGAACGTAATGTGACCTGCAAACCCTGAACGTATGTGACCTGCAAGCCCTGAACGTAATGTGACCAGCAAATGCTGAACGTAATGTGACCAGCAAATGCTGAACGTATGCGTCATGCAAACCCTGAACGTAATGTGACCTGCAAGTCCTGAACGTAATGTGACATGCAAACCCTGAACGTAATGTGACCTGAACACCCTGAAAGTATGTGACCAGCAAATGCTGAACGTATGTGACCTGCAAATGCTGAATGTATGTGACCTGCAAACCCTGAATGTAATGTGACCTGCAAGCCCTGAACGTAATGTGACCGGCAAATGCTGAACGTAATGTGACTTGCAAGCCCTGAACGTAATGTGACCTGCAAGACCTGAACATAATGTGACCTGCAAGCCCTGAACGTGTGTGACCTGCAAGCCCTGAACATATGTAACCAGCAAATGCTGAACGTATGTGACCAGCAAATGCTGAACGTATGCGACATGCAAACCCTGAACATAATGTGACCAGCAAATGCTGAACGTAATGTGACCTGTAAGCCCTGAACGTAATGTGACCAGCAAATGCTGAACATAATGTGACCTGCATGCCCTGAACGTATGTGACCAGCAAATGCTGAACATAATGTGACCTGTAAGCCCTGAATGTAATGTGACCAGTAAATGCTGAACATAATGTGACTTGCAAGCCCTGAACGTATGTGACCAGCAAATGCTGAACGTAATGTGACCAGCAAACCCTGAACGTAATGTGACCTGCAAGCCCTGAACGTAATGTGACCTGCAAGCCCTGAATGTAATGTGACCTGCAAATTCTGAACATAATGTGACCTGCAAACACCGAACGAATGTGACCTGCAAACCCTGAAAGTATGTGACCAGCAAATGCTGAATGTATGTGACCTGCAAATGCTGAATGTATGTGACCTGCAAGCCCTGAACGTAATGTGACCTGCAAATGCTGAACGTAATGTGACCTGCAAGCCCTGAACGTAATGTGACCTGCAAGCCCTGAACGTAATGTGACCTGCAAGCCCTGAACGTATGTGACCTGCAAGTCCTGAACGTATGTAATCAGCAAATGCTGAACGTATGTGACCTGCAAACCCTGAACGTAATGTGACATGCAAACCCTGAACGTAATGTGACCTGCAAACTCTGAACGTAATGTGACCTGCAAACACCGAACGAATGTGACCTGCAAACACCGAACGTAATGTAACCTGCAAGCCCTGAATGTATGTGACAAGCAAATGCTGAACGTAATGTAATCTGCAAGCCCTGAACGTAATGTGACCTGCAAGCCCTGAACGTAATGTGACCTGCAAGCCCTGATCATATGTGACCAACAAATGCTGAACATAATGTGACCTGCAAGCCCTGAACGTAATGTGACCTGCAAGCCCTAAACGTATGTGACCAGCAAATGCTGAACGTAATATGACCTGCAAACCCTGAACGTATGTGACCTGCAAGCCCTGAATGTATGTGTCCAGCAAATGCTGAATGTATGTGACCAGCAACTGCTGAACGTATGTGACATGCAAACCCTGAACGTAATGTGACCTGCAAGCCATGAACGTATGTGACCTGCAAGCCCTGAACGCAATGTGACCTGCAAGCCCTGAACATAATGTGACATGCAAACCCTGAACGTAATGTGACCTGCAAGCCCTGAACGTAATGTGACATGCAAACCCTGAACGTAATGTGACCTGCAAGCCCTGAACGTATGTGACCAGCAATTGCTGAACGTAATGTGACCAGCAAACCCTGAACGTAATGTGACCTGCAAGCCCTGAACGTAATGTGACCTGCAAGCCCTGAATGTATGTGACCTGCAAGCCCTGAACGTAATGTGACCTGCAAACTCTGAACATAATGTGACCTGCAAACACCGAACGAATGTGACCTGCAAACACCGAACGTAATGTGACCTGCAAATGCTGAACGTATGTGACCAGCAAATGCTGAATGTAATGTGACCTGCAAACACCGAACGTAATGTGACCTGCAAACCCTGAACGTAATGTGACCTGCGAACTCTGAAGGTAATGTGACCTGCAAATGCTGAACGTATGTGACCTGCAAATCCTGAACGTAATGTGATCTGCAAACCCTGAACGTAATGTGACCTGCAAACCCTGAACGTAATGTGACCTGCAAACCCTGAACGTAATGTGACCTGCACTCCCTGAGCGTAATGTGACCTGCAAGCCCTGAATGTATGTGACAAGCAAATGCTGAACGTAATGTGACCTGCAAGCCCTGAACATAATGTGACCTGCAAGCCCTGAACGTAATGTGACCTGCAAGCCCTGAACGTATGTGACCAGAAAATGCTGAACGTATGTGACAAGCAAATGCTGAACGTATGTGACATGCAAACCCTGAATGTAATATGACTTGCAAGCCCTGAACGTATGTGACCAGCAATGCTGAACGCAATGTGACCTGCAAATGCTGAACATATGTGACCAGCAAATGCTGAACGTATGTGACCTGCAAACCCTGAACGTATGTGACCTGCAAACCCTGAACGTAATGTGACCTGCAAGCTCTGAACGTATGTGACATGCAAGCCCTGAATGTAATGTGACCTGCAAACCCTGAACGTAATGTGACCTGCAAGCCCTGAACATAATGTGACATGCAAACCCTGAACGTATGTGACCAGCAAATGCTGAACGTAATGTGACCTGCAAACCCTGAACGTAATGTGACCTGCAAACACCGAACGTAATGTGACCTGCAAACCCTGAACGTAATGTGACCTGCAAACTCTGAAGGTAATGTGACCTGCAAATGCTGAACGTATGTGACCTGCAAACCCTGAACGTAATGTGATCTGCAAACCCTGAACGTAATGTGACCTGCAAACCCTGAACGTAATGTGACCTGCAAACCCTGAACGTAATGTGACCTGCAAACCCTGAACGTATGTGACCTGCAAGCCCTGAACGTAATGTGACCAGCAAATGCTGAACGTAATGTGACCAGCAAATGCTGAACGTATGCGTCATGCAAACCCTGAGCGTAATGTGACCTGCAAGTCCTGAACGTAATGTGACATGCAAACCCTGAACGTAATGTGACCTGAAAACCCTGAAAGTATGTGACCAGCAAATGCTGAACGTATGTGACCTGCAAATGCTGAATGTATGTGACCTGCAAACCCTGAATGTAATGTGACCTGCAAGCCCTGAATGTAATATGACCGGCAAATGCTGAACGTAATGTGACTTGCAAGCCCTGAACGTAATGTGACCTGCAAGCCCTGAACGTAATGTGACCTGCAAGCCCTGAACGTGTGTGCCCTGCAAGCCCTGAACATATGTAACCAGCAAATGCTGAACGTATGTGACCAGCAAATGCTGAACGTATGCGACATGCAAACCCTGAACATAATGTGACCAGCAAATGCTGAACATAATGTGACCTGTAAGCCCTGAACGTAATGTGACCAGCAAATGCTGAACATAATGTGACCTGCATGCCCTGAACGTATGTGACCAGCAACTGCTGAACATAATGTGACCTGTAAGCCATGAATGTAATGTGACCAGTAAATGCTGAACATAATGTGACTTGCATGCCCTGAACGTATGTGACCAGCAAATGCTGAACGTAATGTGACCAGCAAACCCTGAACGTAATGTGACCTGCAAGCCCTGAACGTAATGTGACCTGCAAGCCCTGAACGTAATGTGACCTGCAAACTCTGAACATAATGTGACCTGCAAACACCGAACGAATGTGACCTGCAAACCCTGAAAGTGTGTGACCAGCAAATGCTGAATGTATGTGACCTGCAAATGCTGAATGTATGTGACCTGCAAACCCTGAATGTAATGTGACCTGCAAGCCCTGAATGTAATATGACCGGCAAATGCTGAACGTAATGTGACTTGCAAGCCCTGAACGTAATGTGACCTGCAAGCCCTGAACGTAATGTGACCTGCAAGCCCTGAACGTGTGTGCCCTGCAAGCCCTGAACATATGTAACCAGCAAATGCTGAACGTATGTGACCAGCAAATGCTGAACGTATGCGACATGCAAACCCTGAACATAATGTGACCAGCAAATGCTGAACATAATGTGACCTGTAAGCCCTGAACGTAATGTGACCAGCAAATGCTGAACATAATGTGACCTGCATGCCCTGAACGTATGTGACCAGCAACTGCTGAACATAATGTGACCTGTAAGCCATGAATGTAATGTGACCAGTAAATGCTGAACATAATGTGACTTGCATGCCCTGAACGTATGTGACCAGCAAATGCTGAACGTAATGTGACCAGCAAACCCTGAACGTAATGTGACCTGCAAGCCCTGAACGTAATGTGACCTGCAAGCCCTGAACGTAATGTGACCTGCAAACTCTGAACATAATGTGACCTGCAAACACCGAACGAATGTGACCTGCAAACCCTGAAAGTGTGTGACCAGCAAATGCTGAATGTATGTGACCTGCAAATGCTGAATGTATGTGACCTGCACGCCCTGAACATAATGTGACCTGCAAATGCTGAACGTAATGTGACCTGCAAGCCCTGAACGTAATGTGACCTGCAAGCCCTGAACGTAATGTGACCTGCAAGCCCTGAACGTATGTGACCTGCAAGTCCTGAACGTATGTAATCAGCAAATGCTGAACGTATGTGACCTGCAAACCCTGAACGTAATGTGACATGCAAACCCTGAACGTAATGTGACCTGCAAACTCTGAATGTAATGTGACCTGCAAACACCGAACGAATGTGACCTGCAAACACCGAACGTAATGTAACCTGCAAGCCCTGAATGTATGTGACAAGCAAATGCTGAACGTAATGTAATCTGCAAGCCCTGAACGTAATGTGACCTGCAAGCCCTGAACGTAATGTGACCTGCAAGCCCTGATCATATGTGACCAACAAATGCTGAACATAATGTGACCTGCAAGCCCTGAACGTAATGTGACCTGCAAGCCCTAACCGTATGTGACCAGCAAATGCTGAACGTAATATGACCTGCAAACCCTGAACGTATGTGACCTGCAAGCCCTGAACGTATGTGACCAGCAAATGCTGAATGTATGTGACCAGCAAATGCTGAACGTATGTGACATGCAAACCCTGAACGTAATGTGACCTGCAAGCCATGAACGTATGTGACCTGCAAGCCCTGAACGCAATGTGACCTGCAAGCCCTGAACATAATGTGACATGCAAACCCTGAACGTATGTGACGTGCAAACCCTGAACGTAATGTGACCTGCAAGCTCTGAACGTATGTGACATGCAAGCCCTGAATGTAATGTGACCTGCAAACCCTGAACGTAATGTGACCTGCAAACCCTGAATGTATGTGACCTGCAAGCCCTGAACGTAATGTGACCAGCAAATGCTGAACATAATGTGACCAGCAAATGCTGAACGTATGCATCATGCAAACCCTGAACGTATGTGACCTCCAAGCCCTGAACGTAATGTGATCGGCAAATGCTGAACGTAATGTGACTTGCAAGCCCTGAACGTAATGTGACCTGCAAGCCCTGAACGTAATGTGACCTGCAAGCCCTGAACGTGTGTGCCCTGCAAGCCCTGAACATATGTAACCAGCAAATGCTGAACGTATGTGACCAGCAAATGCTGAACGTATGCGACATGCAAACCCTGAACATAATGTGACCAGCAAATGCTGAACATAATGTGACCTGTAAGCCCTGAACGTAATGTGACCAGCAAATGCTGAACATAATGTGACCTGCATGCCCTGAACGTATGTGACCAGCAACTGCTGAACATAATGTGACCTGTAAGCCCTGAATGTAATGTGACCAGTAAATGCTGAACATAATGTGACTTGCAAGCCCTGAACGTATGTGACCAGCAAATGCTGAACGTATGCGACATGCAAACCCTGAACATAATGTGACCTGCAAATGCTGAACGTATGTGACAAGCAAATGCTGAACATAATGTGACCTGCAAGCCCTGAACGTAATGTGACCTGCAAGCCCTGAACGTAATGTGACATGCAAACCCTGAACGTAATTGACCTGCAAATGCTGATTGCATGTGACCTGCAAACCCTGAACGTAATGTGTCCTGCAAGCCCTGAACGTAATGTGACCTGCAAGCCCTGAACGTATTTGACCAGCAAATGCTGAACGTAATGTGACCAGCAAACCCTGAACGTATGTGACCAGCAAATGCTGAATGTAATGTGACCTGTAAGCCCTGAACGTAATGTGACCAGCAAATGCTGAACATAATGTGACTTGCATGCCCTGAACGTATGTGACCAGCAAATGCTGAACGTAATGTGACCTGTAAGCCCTGAATGTAATGTGACCAGCAAAAGCTGAACATAATGTGACTTGCAAGCCCTGAACGTATGTGACCAGCAAATGCTGAACGTAATGTGACCAGCAAACCCTGAACGTAATGTGACCTGCAAGCCCTGAACGTAATGTGACCTGCAAGCCCTGAACGTAATGTGACCTGCAAACTCTGAACATAATGTGACCTGCAAACACCGAACGAATGTGACCTGCTAACCCTGAAAGTATGTGACCAGCAAATGCTGAATGTATGTGACCTGCAAATGCTGAATGTATGTGACCTGCAAGCCCTGAACGTAATGTGACCTGCAAATGCTGAACGTAATGTGACCTGCAAGCCCTGAACGTAATGTGACCTGCAAGCCCTGAACGTAATGTGACCTGCAAGCCCTGAACATATGTGACCTGCAAGTCCTGAACGTATGTAACCAGCAAATGCTGAACGTATGTGACCTGCAAACCCTGAACGTAATGTGACATGCAAACCCTGAACGTAATGTGACCTGCAAACTCTGAACGTAATGTGACCTGCAAACACCGAACGTAATGTAACCTGCAAGCCCTGAATGTATGTGACAAGCAAATGCTGAACGTAATGTAATCTGCAAGCCCTGAACGTAATGTGACCTGCAAGCCCTGAACGTAATGTGACCTGCAAGCCCTGATCATATGTGACCAACAAATGCTGAACATAATGTGACCTGCAAGCCCTGAACGTAATGTGACCTGCAAGCCCTAAACGTATGTGACCAGCAAATGCTGAACGTAATATGACCTGCAAACCCTGAACGTATGTGACCTGCAAGCCCTGAATGTATGTGACCAGCAAATGCTGAATGTATGTGACCAGCAAATGCTGAACGTATGTGACATGCAAACCCTGAACGTAATGTGACCTGCAAGCCATGAACGTATGTGACCTGCAAGCCCTGAACGCAATGTGACCTGCAAGCCCTGAACATAATGTGACATGCAAACCCTGAACATAATGTGACCTGCAAGCCCTGAACGTAATGTGACCTGCAAGCCCTGAACGTAATGTGACCTGCAAGCCCTGACGTATGTGACCTGCAAGCCCTGAATATATGTAACCAGCAAATGCTGAACGTATGTGACCAGCAAATGCTGAACGTATGCGACATGCAAACCCTGAACATAATGTGACCTGCAAATGCTGAACGTATGTGACAAGCAAATGCTGAACATAATGTGACCTGCAAGCCCTGAACGTAATGTGACCTGCAAGCCCTGAACGTAATGTGACATGCAAACCCTGAACGTAATTGACCTGCAAATGCTGATTGCATGTGACCTGCAAACCCTGAACGTAATGTGTCCTGCAAGCCCTGAACGTAATGTGACCTGCAAGCCCTGAACGTATTTGACCAGCAAATGCTGAACGTAATGTGACCAGCAAACCCTGAACGTATGTGACCAGCAAATGCTGAATGTAATGTGACCTGTAAGCCCTGAACGTAATGTGACCAGCAAATGCTGAACATAATGTGACTTGCATGCCCTGAACGTATGTGACCAGCAAATGCTGAACGTAATGTGACCTGTAAGCCCTGAATGTAATGTGACCAGCAAATGCTGAACATAATGTGACTTGCAAGCCCTGAACGTATGCGACATGCAAACCCTGAACATAATGTGACCTGCAAACACCGAACGTAATGTGACCTGCAAATGCTGAACGTATGTGACCAGCAAATGCTGAATGTAATGTGACCTGCAAACACCGAACGTAATGTGACCTGCAAACCCTGAACGTAATGTGACCTGCAAACTCTGAAGGTAATGTGACCTGCAAATGCTGAACGTATGTGACCTGCAAACCCTGAACGTAATGTGATCTGCAAACCCTGAACGTAATGTGACCTGCAAACCCTGAACGTAATGTGACCTGCAAACCCTGAACGTAATGTGACCTGCAAACCCTGAACGTATGTGACCTGCAAGCCCTGAACGTAATGTGACCAGCAAATGCTGAACATAATGTGACCAGCAAATGCTGAACGTATGCGTCATGCAAACCCTGAACGTAATGTGACCTGCAAGTCCTGAACGTAATGTGACATGCAAACCCTGAACGTAATGTGACCTGAAAACCCTGAAAGTATGTGACCAGCAAATGCTGAACGTATGTGACCTGCAAATGCTGAATGTATGTGACCTGCAAACCCTGAATATAATGTGACCTGCAAGCCCTGAATGTAATGTGACCGGCAAATGCTGAACGTAATGTGACTTGCAAGCCCTGAACGTAATGTGACCTGCAAGCCCTGAACGTAATGTGACCTGCAAGCCCTGAACATATGAAACCAGCAAATGCTGAACGTATGTGACCAGCAAATGCTGAACGTATGCGACATGCAAACCCTGAACATAATGTGACCAGCAAATGCTGAACGTAATGTGACCTGTAAGCCCTGAACGTAATGTGACCAGCAAATGCTGAACATAATGTGACCTGCATGCCCTGAACGTATGTGACCAGCAAATGCTGAACGTAATGTGACCTGTAAGCCCTGAATGTAATGTGACCAGCAAATGCTGAACATAATGTGACTTGCAAGCCCTGAACGTATGTGACCAGCAAATGCTGAACGTAATGTGACCAGCAAACCCTGAACGTAATGTGACCTGCAAGCCCTGAACGTAATGTGACCTGCAAGCCCTGAACGTAATGTGACCTGCAAACTCTGAACATAATGTGACCTGCAAACACCGAACGAATGTGACCTGCAAACCCTGAAAGTATGTGACCAGCAAATGCTGAATGTATGTGACCTGCAAATGCTGAATGTATGTGACCTGCAAGCCCTGAACGTAATGTGACCTGCAAATGCTGAACGTAATGTGACCTGCAAGCCCTGAACGTAATGTGACCTGCAAGCCCTGAACGTAATGTGACCTGCAAGCCCTGAACGTATGTGACCTGCAAGTCCTGAACGTATGTAACCAGCAAATGCTGAACGTATGTGACCTGCAAACCCTGAACGTAATGTGACATGCAAACCCTGAACGTAATGTGACCTGCAAACTCTGAACGTAATGTGACCTGCAAACACCGAACGAATGTGACCTGCAAACACCGAACGTAATGTAACCTGCAAGCCCTGAATGTATGTGACAAGCAAATGCTGAACGTAATGTAATCTGCAAGCCCTGAACGTAATGTGACCTGCAAGCCCTGAACGTAATGTGACCTGCAAGCCCTGATCATATGTGACCAACAAATGCTGAACATAATGTGACCTGCAAGCCCTGAACGTAATGTAACCTGCAAGCCCTAACCGTATGTGACCAGCAAATGCTGAACGTAATATGACCTGCAAACCCTGAACATATGTGACCTGCAAGCCCTGAACGTATGTGACCAGCAAATGCTGAATGTATGTGACCAGCAAATGCTGAACGTATGTGACCTGCAAACCCTGAACGTAATGTGACCTGCAAGCCATGAATGTATGTGACCTGCAAGCCCTGAACGCAATGTGACCTGCAAGCCCTGAACATAATGTGACATGCAAGCCATGAATGTATGTGACCTGCAAGCCCTGAACGCAATGTGACCTGCAAGCCCTGAACATAATGTGACATGCAAACCCTGAACGTATGTGACCAGCAAATGCTGAATGTAATGTGACCTGCAAACACCGAACGTAATGTGACCTGCAAACCCTGAACGTAATGTGACCTGCAAACTCTGAAGGTAATGTGACCTGCAAATGCTGAACGTATGTGATCAGCAAACCCTGAACGTATGTGACCTGCAAACCCTGAACGTAATGTGATCTGCAAACCCTGAACATAATGTGACCTGCAAACCCTGAACGTAATGTGACCTGCAAACCCTGAACGTAATGTGACCTGCAAACCCTGAGCGTAATGTGACCTGCAAGCCCTGAATGTATGTGACAAGCAAATGCTGAATGTAATGTGACCTGCAAGCCCTGAACGTAATGTGACCTGCAAGCCCTGAACGTAATGTGATCTGCAAGCCCTGAACGTATGTGACCAGCAATGCTGAACGTAATGTGACATGCAAAACCCAGAACGTAATGTAACCTGCAAGCCCTGAACGTATGTGACCTGCAAGCCCTGAAAGTATGTGACCTGCAAACACTGAACGTAATGTGACCTGCAAATGCTGAACATATGTGACCAGCAAATGCTGAACGTATGTGACCTGCAAACCCTGAACGTATGTGACCTGCAAACCCTGAACGTAATGTGACCTGCAAGCTCTGAACGTATGTGACATGCAAGCCCTGAATGTAATGTGACCTGCAAGCCCTGAATGTAATGTGACCTGCAAGCCCTGGATGTATTTGACCTGCAAATGCTGAACGTATGTGACCTGCAAGCCCTGAACGTATTTGACCTGCAAACCCTGAAAGTATGTGACATGCAAATGCTGAACGTATGTGACCTACAAATGCTGAACGTATGTGACCTGCAAGCCCTGAATGTATTTGACCTGCAAACCCTGAACGTAATGTGACCTGCAAACCCTGAACGTAATGTGACCTGCAAACCCTGAATGTAATGTGACCTGCAAACCCTGAACGTATGTGACCTGCAAGCCCTGAACGTAATGTGACCAGCAAATGCTGAACGTAATGTGACCAGCAAATGCTGAACGTATGCGACATGCAAACCCTGAACGTAATGTGACCTGCAAGTCCTGAATGTAATGTGACCTGCAAACCCTGAACGTAATGTGACCTGCAAACCCTGAAAGTATGTGACCAGCAAATGCTGAACGTATGTGACCTGCAAATGCTGAATGTATGTGACCTGCAAACCCTGAATGTAATGTGACCTGCAAGCCCTGAACGTAATGTGACCTGCAAATGCTGAACGTAATGTGACCTGCAAGCCCTGAATGTAATGTGACCTGCAAGCCCTGAACGCAATGTGACCTGCAAGCCCTGAACATTTGTAACCTGCAAGCCCTGAACATATGTAACCAGCAAATGCTGAACGTATGTGACCATCAAATGCTGAACGTATGCGACATGCAAACCCTGAACATAATGTGACCTGCAAATGCTGCACGTATGTGACAAGCAAATGCTGAACGTAATGTGACCTGCAAGCCCTGAACGTAATGTGACCTGCAAGTCCTGAAGGTAATGTGACCTGCAAATGCTGAACATAATGTGACCTGCAAGCCCTAAGCGTAATGTGACCTGCAAGCCCTGAACTTAATGTGATCTGCAAACCCAGAACGTAATGTGACATGCAAGCCCTGAACGTAATGTGACCTGCAAACCCTGAACATAATGTGACCTGCAAACCCTGAACCTATGTGACCTGCAAGCCCTGAACGTAATGTGACCAGCAAATGCTGAACGAATGCGACATGCAAACCCTGAACATAATGTGACCTGCAAGTCCTGAACGTAATGTGACCTGCAAATGCTGAACATAATGTGACCTGCAAGCCCTGAACGTAATGTGACATGCAAATGCTGAATGTATGTGACCTGCAAATGCTGAATGTATGTGACCTGCAAACCCTGACTGTAATGTGACCTGCAAGCCCTGAATGTAATGTGACCTGCAAATGCTGAACGTAATGTGACCTGCAAGCCCTGAACGTAATGTGACCTGCAAGCCCTGAACGCAATGTGACCTGCAAGCCCTGAACGTATGTGACCTGCAAGCCCTGAACATATGTAACCAGCAAATGCTGAACGTATGCGACATGCAAACCCTGAACATAATGTGACCTGCAAATGCTGAACGTATGTGACAGGCAAATGCTGAATGTAATGTGACCTGCAAGCCCTGAACGTAATGTGACCTGCAAGTCCTGAACGTAATGTGACCTGCAAATGCTGAACATAATGTGACCTGCAAGCCCTGAACGTAATGTGACATGCAAATGCTGAACGTAACGTGACCTGCAAGCCCTGAACGTAATGTGACCTGCAAGTCCTGAACGTAATGTGACCTGCAAATGCTGAACATAATGTGACCTGCAAGCCCTGAACGTAATGTGACATGCAAATGCTGAACGTATGCGACATGCAAACCCTGAACATAATGTGACCTGCAAATGCTGAACGTATGTGACAAGAAAATGCTGAACATAATGTGACCTGCAAGCCCTGAACGTAATGTGACCTGCAAGGCCTGAACGTAATGTGACATGCAAACCCTGAACGTAATTGACCTGCAAATGCTGAATGTATGTGACCTGCAAACCCTGAACGTAATGTGACCTGCAAGTCCTGAACGTAATGTGACCTGCAAATGCTGAACGTAATGTGACCTGCAAGCCCTGAACGTAATGTGATCTGCAAACCCTGAACATAATGTGACCTGCAAACCCTGAACGTAATGTGACCTGCAAGCCCTGAACGTATGTGACCTGCAAGCCCTGAACGTATGTGACCAGCAAATGCTGAACGTAATGTGACCTGTAAGCCCTGAACTTAATGTGACCAGCAAATGCTGAACATAATGTGACCTGCAAGCCCTGAATGTAATGTGACCTGCAAGCCCTGAACGTATGTGACCTGCTAGCCCTGAACGTATGTGACCAGCAAATGCTGAACGTAATGTGACCTGTAAGCCCTGAACGTAATGTGACCAGCAAATGCTGAACATAATGTGACCTGCAAGCCCTGAATGTATGTGACCAGCAAATGCTGAACGTAATGTGACCTATAAGCCCTGAACGTACTGTGACCAGCAAATGCTGAACATAATGTGACCTGCAAGCCCTGAACGTATGTGACCAGCAAATGCTGAACGTAATGTGACCAGCAAACCCTGAACGTAATGTGACCTGCAAGCCCTGAACATAATGTGACCTGCAAGCCCTGAACGTATGTGACCAGAAAATGCTGAACATATGTGACAAGCAAATGCTGAACGTATGTGACATGCAAACCCTGAATGTAATATGACCTGCAAGCCCTGAACGTATGTGACCAGCAATGCTGAACGAAATGTGACATGCAAAACCCTGAATGTAATGTGACCTGCAAGCCCTGAACGTATGTGACATGCAAGCCCTGAACGTAATGTGACCTGCAAACTCTGAACATAATGTGACCTGCAAACACCGAACGAATGTGACCTGCAAACACCGAACGTAATGTGACCTGCAAATGCTGAACATATGTGACCAGCAAATGCAGAATGTAATGTGACCTGCAAACACCGAACGTAATGTGACCTGCAAACCCTGAACGTAATGTGACCTGCAAACTCTGAAGGTAATGTGACCTGCAAATGCTGAACATATGTGACCAGCAAACCCTGACGTATGTGACCTGCAAACCCTGAACGTAATGTGACCTGCAAACCCTGAACGTAATGTGACCTGCAAACCCTGAACGTAATGTGACCTGCAAACCCTGAACGTAATGTGACCTGCAAACCCTGAACGTAATGTGACCTGCAAACCCTGAACGTAATGGGACCTGCAAGCCCGGAACGTATGTGACAAGCAAATGCTGAATGTAATGTGACCTGCAAGCCCTGAACGTAATGTGACCTGCAAACACCGAATGAATGTGACTTGCAAACACCGAACGTAATGTGACCTGCAAATGCTGAACGTATGTGACCAGTAAATGCTGAACGTAATGTGACCTGCAAGCCCTGAACATAATGTGACCTGCAAGCCCTGAACATAATGTGACATGCAAACCCTGAACGTATGTGACCTGCAAATGCTGAATGCATGTGACCTGCAAACCCTGAACGTAATGTGACCTGCAAACCCTGAACATAATATGACCTGCAAGCCCTGAATGTAATGTGACCTGCAAGCCCTGAACGTATGTGACCTGCAAGCCCTGAACATATGTAACCAGCAAATGCTGAACGTATGCGACATGCAAACCCTGAACATAATGTGACCTGCAAATGCTGAACGTATGTGACAAGCAAATGCTGAACATAATGTGACCTGCAAGCCCTGAACGTAATGTGACCTGCAAGCCCTGAACGAAATGTGACATGAAAACCCTGAACTTAATTGACCTGCAAATGTTGAACGTAATGTGACCTGCAAGCCCTAAGCGTAATGTGACCCGCAAGCCCTGAACGTAATGTGACAAGCAAATGCTGAACGTAATGTGACCTGTAAGCCCTGAACGTAATGTGACCAGCAAATGCTGAACATAATGTGACCTGCAAGCCCTGAACGCAATGTGACCTGCAAGCCCTGAACGTTTGTAACCTGCAAGCCCTGAACATATGTAACCAGCAAATGCTGAACGTATGTGACCAGCAAATGCTGAACGTATGCGACATGCAAACCCTGAACATAATGTGACCTGCAAATGCTGCACGTATGTGACAAGCAAATGCTGAACGTAATGTGACCTGCAAGCCCTGAACGTAATGTGACCTGCAAGTCCTGAAGGTAATGTGACCTGCAAATGCTGAACATAATGTGACCTGCAAGCCCTAAGCGTAATGTGACCTGCAAGCCCTGAACGTAATGTGATCTGCAAACCCTGAACGTAATGTGACATGCAAGCCCTGAACGTAATGTGACCTGCAAAACCTGAACATAATGTGACCTGCAAACCCTGAACCTATGTGACCTGCAAGCCCTGAACGTAATGTGACCAGCAAATGCTGAACGAATGCGACATGCAAACCCTGAACATAATGTGACCTGCAAGTCCTGAACGTAATGTGACCTGCAAATGCTGAACATAATGTGACCTGCAAGCCCTGAACGTATTGTGACATGCAAATGCTGAATGTATGTGACCTGCACATGCTGAATGTATGTGACCTGCAAACCCTGACTGTAATGTGACCTGCAAGCCCTGAATGTAATGTGACCTGCAAATGCTGAACGTAATGTGACCTGCAAGCCCTGAACGTAATGTGACCTGCAAGCCCTGAACGCAATGTGACCTGCAAGCCCTGAACGTATGTGACCTGCAAGCCCTGAACATATGTAACCAGCAAATGCTGAACGTATGCGACATGCAAACCCTGAACATAATGTGACCTGCAAATGCTGAACGTATGTGACAGGCAAATGCTGAATGTAATGTGACCTGCAAGCCCTGAACGTAATGTGACCAGCAAGTCCTGAACGTAATGTGACCTGCAAATGCTGAACATAATGTGACCTGCAAGCCCTGAACGTAATGTGACATGCAAATGCTGAACGTAACGTGACCTGCAAGCCCTGAACGTAATGTGACCTGCAAGTCCTGAACGTAATGTGACCTGCAAATGCTGAACATAATGTGACCTGCAAGCCCTGAACGTAATGTGACATGCAAATGCTGAACGTATGCGACATGCAAACCCTGAACATAATGTCACCTGCAAATGCTGAACGTATGTGACAAGAAAATGCTGAACATAATGTGACCTGCAAGCCCTGAACGTAATGTGACCTGCAAGCCCTGAACGTAATGTGACATGCAAACCCTGAACGTAATTGACCTGCAAATGCTGAATGTATGTGACCTGCAAACCCTGAACGTAATGTGACCTGCAAGTCCTGAACGTAATGTGACCTGCAAATGCTGAACGTAATGTGACCTGCAAGCCCTGAACGTAATGTGATCTGCAAACCCTGAACATAATGTGACCTGCAAACCCTGAACGTAATGTGACCTGCAAGCCCTGAACGTATGTGACCTGCAAGCCCTGAACGTATGTGACCAGCAAATGCTGAACGTAATGTGACCTGTAAGCCCTGAACTTAATGTGACCAGCAAATGCTGAACATAATGTGACCTGCAAGCCCTGAATGTAATGTGACCTGCAAGCCCTGAACGTATGTGACCTGCTAGCCCTGAACGTATGTGACCAGCAAATGCTGAACGTAATGTGACCTGTAAGCCATGAACGTAATGTGACCAGCAAATGCTGAACATAATGTGACCTGCAAGCCCTGAATGTATGTGACCAGCAAATGCTGAACGTAATGTGACCTATAAGCCCTGAACGTACTGTGACCAGCAAATGCTGAACATAATGAGACCTGCAAGCCCTGAACGTATGTGACCAGTAAATGCTGAACGTAATGTGACCAGCAAACCCTGAACGTAATGTGACCTGCAAGCCCTGAACATAATGTGACCTGCAAGCCCTGAACGTATGTGACCAGAAAATGCTGAACATATGTGACAAGCAAATGCTGAACGTATGTGACATGCAAACCATGAATGTAATATGACCTGCAAGCCCTGAACGTATGTGACCAGCAATGCTGAACGAAATGTGACATGCAAAACCCTGAATGTAATGTGACCTGCAAGCCCTGAACGTATGTGACATGCAAGCCCTGAACGTAATGTGACCTGCAAACTCTGAACATAATGTGACCTGCAAACACCGAACGAATGTGACCTGCAAACACCGAACGTAATGTGACCTGCAAATGCTGAACATATGTGACCAGCAAATGCAGAATGTAATGTGACCTGCAAACACCGAACGTAATGTGACCTGCAAACCCTGAACGTAATGTGACCTGCAAACTCTGAAGGTAATGTGACCTGCAAATGCTGAACATATGTGACCAGCAAACCCTGACGTATGTGACCTGCAAACCCTGAACGTAATGTGACCTGCAAACCCTGAACGTAATGTGACCTGCAAACCCTGAACGTAATGTGACCTGCAAACCCTGAACGTAATGTGACCTGCAAGCCCGGAACGTATGTGACAAGCAAATGCTGAATGTAATGTGACCTGCAAGCCCTGAACGTAATGTGACCTGCAAACACCGAATGAATGTGACTTGCAAACACCGAACGTAATGTGACCTGCAAATGCTGAACGTATGTGACAGGCAAATGCTGAACGTAATGTGACCTGCAAGCCCTGAACATAATGTGACCTGCAAGCCCTGAACATAATGTGACATGCAAACCCTGAACGTATGTGACCTGCAAATGCTGAATGCATGTGACCTGCAAACCCTGAACGTAATGTGACCTGCAAACCCTGAACGTAATATGACCTGCAAGCCCTGATCGTAATGTGACCTGCAAGCCCTGAACGTATGTGACCTGCAAGCCCTGAACATATGTAACCAGCAAATGCTGAACGTATGCGACATGCAAACCCTGAACATAATGTGACCTGCAAATGCTGAACGTATGTGACAAGCAAATGCTGAACATAATGTGACCTGCAAGACCTGAACGTAATGTGACCTGCAAGCCCTGAACGAAATGTGACATGAAAACCCTGAACTTAATTGACCTGCAAATGTTGAACGTAATGTGACCTGCAAGCCCTAAGCGTAATGTGACCCGCAAGCCCTGAACGTAATGTGACAAGCAAATGCTGAACGTAATGTGACCTGTAAGCCCTGAACGTAATGTGACCAGCAAATGCTGAACATAATGTGACCTGCAAGCCCTGAACGCAATGTGACCTGCAAGCCCTGAACGTTTGTAACCTGCAAGCCCTGAACATATGTAACCAGCAAATGCTGAACGTATGTGACCAGCAAATGCTGAACGTATGCGACATGCAAACCCTGAACATAATGTGACCTGCAAATGCTGCACGTATGTGACAAGCAAATGCTGAACGTAATGTGACCTGCAAGCCCTGAACGTAATGTGACCTGCAAGTCCTGAAGGTAATGTGACCTGCAAATGCTGAACATAATGTGACCTGCAAGCCCTAAGCGTAATGTGACCTGCAAGCCCTGAACGTAATGTGATCTGCAAACCCTGAACGTAATGTGACATGCAAGCCCTGAACGTAATGTGACCTGCAAACCCTGAACATAATGTGACCTGCAAACCCTGAACCTATGTGACCTGCAAGCCCTGAACGTAATGTGACCAGCAAATGCTGAACGAATGCGACATGCAAACCCTGAACATAATGTGACCTGCAAGTCCTGAACGTAATGTGACCTGCAAATGCTGAACATAATGTGACCTGCAAGCCCTGAACGTAATGTGACATGCAAATGCTGAATGTATGTGACCTGCAAATGCTGAATGTATGTGACCTGCAAACCCTGACTGTAATGTGACCTGCAAGCCCTGAATGTAATGTGACCTGCAAATGCTGAACGTAATGTGACCTGCAAGCCCTGAACGTAATGTGACCCGCAAGCCCTGAACGCAATGTGACCTGCAAGCCCTGAACATATGTGACCTGCAAGCCCTGAACATATGTAACCAGCAAATGCTGAACGTATGCGACATGCAAACCCTGAACATAATGTGACCTGCAAATGCTGAACGTATGTGACAGGCAAATGCTGAATGTAATGTGACCTGCAAGCCCTGAACGTAATGTGACCTGCAAGTCCTGAACGTAATGTGACCTGCAAATGCTGAACATAATGTGACCTGCAAGCCCTGAACGTAATGTGACATGCAAATGCTGAACGTAACGTGACCTGCAAGCCCTGAACGTAATGTGACCTGCAAGTCCTGAACGTAATGTGACCTGCAAATGCTGAACATAATGTGACCAGCAAGCCCTGAACGTAATGTGACATGCAAATGCTGAACGTATGCGACATGCAAACCCTGAACATAATGTGACCTGCAAATGCTGAACGTATGTGACAAGAAAATGCTGAACATAATGTGACCTGCAAGCCCTGAACGTAATGTGACCTGCAAGCCCTGAACGTAATGTGACATGCAAACCCTGAACGTAATTGACCTGCAAATGCTGAATGTATGTGACCTGCAAACCCTGAACGTAATTGACCTGCAAATGCTGAATGTATGTGACCTGCAAACCCTGAACGTAATGTGACCTGCAAGTCCTGAACGTAATGTGACCTGCAAATGCTGAACGTAATGTGACCTGCAAGCCCTGAACGTAATGTGATCTGCAAACCCTGAACATAATGTGACCTGCAAACCCTGAACGTAATGTGACCTGCAAGCCCTGAACGTATGTGACCTGCAAGCCCTGAACGTATGTGACCAGCAAATGCTGAACGTAATGTGACCTGTAAGCCCTGAACTTAATGTGACCAGCAAATGCTGAACATAATGTGACCTGCAAGCCCTGAATGCAATGTGACCTGCAAGCCCTGAACGTATGTGACCTGCTAGCCCTGAACGTATGTGACCAGCAAATGCTGAACGTAATGTGACCTGTAAGCCCTGAACGTAATGTGACCAGCAAATGCTGAACATAATGTGACCTGCAAGCCCTGAATGTATGTGACCAGCAAATGCTGAACGTAATGTGACCTATAAGCCCTGAACGTACTGTGACCAGCAAATGCTGAACATAATGTGACCTGCAAGCCCTGAACGTATGTGACCAGCAAATGCTGAACGTAATGTGACCAGCAAACCCTGAACGTAATGTGACCTGCAAGCCCTGAACATAATGTGACCTGCAAGCCCTGAACGTATGTGACCAGAAAATGCTGAACATATGTGACAAGCAAATGCTGAACGTATGTGACATGCAAACCCTGAATGTAATATGACCTGCAAGCCCTGAACGTATGTGACCAGCAATGCTGAACGAAATGTGACATGCAAAACCCTGAATGTAATGTGACCTGCAAGCCCTGAACGTATGTGACATGCAAGCCCTGAACGTAATGTGACCTGCAAACTCTGAACATAATGTGACCTGCAAACACCGAACGAATGTGACCTGCAAACACCGAACGTAATGTGACCTGCAAATGCTGAACATATGTGACCAGCAAATGCAGAATGTAATGTGACCTGCAAACACCGAACGTAATGTGACCTGCAAACCCTGAACGTAATGTGACCTGCAAACTCTGAAGGTAATGTGACCTGCAAATGCTGAACATATGTGACCAGCAAACCCTGACGTATGTGACCTGCAAACCCTGAACGTAATGTGACCTGCAAACCCTGAACGTAATGTGACCTGCAAACCCTGAACGTAATGTGACCTGCAAACCCTGAACGTAATGTGACCTGCAAGCCCGGAACGTATGTGACAAGCAAATGCTGAATGTAATGTGACCTGCAAGCCCTGAACGTAATGTGACCTGCAAACACCGAATGAATGTGACTTGCAAACACCGAACGTAATGAGACCTGCAAATGCTGAACGTATGTGACCAGCAAATGCTGAACGTAATGTGACCTGCAAGCCCTGAACATAATGTGACCTGCAAGCCCTGAACATAATGTGACATGCAAACCCTGAACGTATGTGACCTGCAAATGCTGAATGCATGTGACCTGCAAACCCTGAACGTAATGTGACCTGCAAACCCTGAACGTAATATGACCTGCAAGCCCTGAACGTAATGTGACCTGCAAGCCCTGAACGTATGTGACCTGCAAGCCCTGAACATATGTAACCAGCAAATGCTGAATGTATGCGACATGCAAACCCTGAACATAATGTGACCTGCAAATGCTGAACGTATGTGACAAGCAAATGCTGAACATAATGTGACCTGCAAGCCCTGAACGTAATGTGACCTGCAAGCCCTGAACGAAATGTGACATGAAAACCCTGAACTTAATTGACCTGCAAATGTTGAACGTAATGTAACCTGCAAGCCCTAAGCGTAATGTGACCCGCAAGCCCTGAACGTAATGTGACAAGCAAATGCTGAACGTAATGTGACCTGTAAGCCCTGAACGTAATGTGACCAGCAAATGCTGAACATAATGTGACCTGCAAGCCCTGAACGTAATGTGACCTGCAAATTCTGAACGTAATGTGACCTGCAAGCCGTGAACGTAATGTGACATGCAAACCCTGAACGTATGTGACCTGCAAGCCCTGGATGTATTTGACCTGCAAATGCTGAACATATGTGACCTGCAAGCCCTGAACGTATTTGACCTGCAAACCCTGAAAGTATGTGACATGCAAATGCTGAACGTATGTGACCTGCAAATGCTGAACGTATGTGACCTGCAAGCCTTGAATGTATTTGACCTGCAAACCCTGAACGTAATGTGACCTGCAAACCCTGAACGTAATATGACCTGCAAACCCTGAACGTAATGTGACCTGCAAACCCTGAACGTATGTGACCTGCAATCCCTGAACGTATGTGACTAGCAAATGCTGATCGTAATGTGACCAGCAAATGCTGAACATATGCGACATGCAAACCCTGAACGTAATGTGACCTGCAAGTCCTGAACGTAATGTGACATGCAAACCCTGAACGTAATGTGACCTGCAAGCCCTGAACGTATGTGACCAGCAAATGCTGAATGTATGTGACCAGCAAATGCTGAACGTATGTGACATGCAAGCCATGAACGTATGTGACCTGCAAGCCCTGAACATAATGTGACATGCAAACCCTGAACGTAATGTGACCTGCAAGCCCTGAACGTAATGTGACATGCAAACCCTGAACGTAATGTGACCTGCAAGCCCTGAACGTATGTGACCAGCAATTGCTGAACGTAATGTGACCAGCAAACCCTGAACGTAATGTGACCTGCAAGCCCTGAACGTAATGTGACCTGCAAGCCCTGAATGTATGTGACCTGCAAGCCCTGAACGTAATGTGACCTGCAAACTCTGAACATAATGTGACCTGCAAACACCGAACGAATGTGACCTGCAAATGATGAATGTATGTGACCAGCAAATGCTGAATGTAATGTGACCTGCAAACACTGAACGTAATGTGACCTGCAAACCCTGAACATAATGTGACCTGCAAGCCCTGAACGTAATGTGACATGCAAACCCTGAACGTAATGTGACCTGCAAACTCTGAACATAATGTGACCTGCAAACACCGACCGAATGTGACCTGCAAACACTGAACGTAATGTGACCTGCAAGCCCTGAACGTATGTGACAAGCAAATGCTGAACGTAATGTAATCTGCAAGCCCTGAACGTAATGTGACCTGCAAGCCCTGAACGTAATGCGACCTGCAAGCCCTGAACGTATGTGACCCGCAAGCCCTGAACGTAATGTGACCTGCAAATACCGAACGAATGTGACCTGCAAACACCGAACGTAATGTGACCTGCAAATGCTGAACGTAATGTGACATGCAAAACCCTGAACGTATGTGACCTGCAAGCCCTGAACGTATGTGACAAGCAAATGCTGAACGTAATATGACCTGCAAACCCTGAACGTATGTGACCTGCAAGCCCTGAACGTATGTGACCAGCAAATGCTGAATGTATGTGACCTGCAAGCCCTGAACGTAATGTGACCTGCAAGCCCTAAGCGTAATGTGACCTGCAAGCCCTGAACGTAATGTGACCTGCAAGCCCTGAATGTATGTGACCTGCAAGCCCTGAACGTAATGTGACCTGCAAACTCTGAACATAATGTGACCTGCAAACACCGAACGAATGTGACCTGCAAATGTTGAATGTATGTGACCAGCAAATGCTGAATGTAATGTGACCTGCAAACACCGAACGTAATGTGACCTGCAAACCCTGAACGTAATGTGACCTGCAAGCCCTGAACGTAATGTGACATGCAAACCCTGAACGTAATGTGACCTGCAAACTCTGAACATAATGTGACCTGCAAACACCGAACGAATGTCACCTGCAAACACCGAACGTAATGTGACCTGCAAGCCCTGAGCGTATGTGACAAGCAAATGCTGAACGTAATGTAATCTGCAAGCCCTGAACGTAATGTGACCTGCAAGCCCTGAACGTAATGTGACCTGCAAGCCCTGATCGTATGTGACCAACAAATGCTGAACGTAATGTCACCTGCAAGCCCTGAACGTAATGTGACCTGCAAGCCATAAACGTATGTGACCAGCAAATGCTGAACGTATGTGACATGCAAACCCTGAACGTAATGTGACCTGCAAGCCTTGAACGTATGTGACCTGCAAGCCCTGAACGTAATGTGACCTGCAAACTCTGTCTCGGCCATTGGTACTTATTGCCATTGGTACTTATTGTCAACCCTCCTCGGCCATTGGTACTTATTGTCATTGGTACTTATTGTCAACCCTCCTCGGCCATCGGTACTTATTGTCAACCCTCCTCGGCCATCGGTACTTATTGACAACCCTCCTCGGCCATTGGTACTTATTGCCATCGGTACTTATTGCCAACCCTCCTCGGCCATTGGTACTTATTGCCATCGGTACTTATTGTCAACCCTCCTCGGCCATTGGTACCTATTGCCATCGGTACCTATTGCCAACCCCCCTCGGCCATTGGTACTTATTGTCATTGGTACTTATTGCCAACCCAACTAGGCCATCGGTACTTATTGTCAACCCCCCTCGGCCATTGGTACTTATTGTCAACCCTCCTCGGCCATCGGTACTTATTGCCATCGGTACTTATTGTCAACCCCCTTCGGCCATCGGTACTTATTGCCATTGGTACTTATTGCGAACCCCTCTCGGCCAGTGGTACTTATTGGCAACCCCTCTCGGCCAGTGGTACTTATTGCCAACCCCCCTCAGCCATTGGTACTTATTACCAACCCTCCTCGGCCATTGGTACTTATTGTCAACCCGCCTCGGCCATTGGTACGTATTGCCAGTGGTACTTATTGCCAACCCCTCTCGGCCATTGGTACTTATTGCCAACCCCTCTCGGCCAGTGGTACTTATTGTCAACCCTCCTCGGCCATTGGTACTTATTGCCAACCCCCCTCAGCCATTGGTACTTATTGTCAACCCTCCTCGGCCATTGGTACTTATTGTCAACCCTCCTCGGCCATTGGTACTTATTGTCAACCCTCCTCGGCCATTGGTACTTATTGTCAACCCTCCTCGGCCATTGGTACTTATTGCCAACCCTCCTCAGCCATTGGTACTTATTGTCAATCCTCCTTGGCCATTAGTACTTATTGTCAACCCTCCTCGGCCATTGGTACTTATTGTCAACCCTCCTCGGCCATTGGTACTTATTGCCAACCCCCCTCAGCCATTGGTACTTATTGTCAACCCTCCTCGGCCATTGGTACTTATTGCCATTGGTACTTATTGCCAACCCTCCTCGGCCATTGATACTTATTGTCAACCCTCCTCGGCCATTGGTACTTATTGTCAACCCTCCTCGGCCATTGGTACTTATTGTCAACCCTCCTCGGCCATTGGTACTTATTGTCAACCCTCCTCGGCCATTGGTACTTATTGCCAACCCTCTTCAGCCATTGGCACTTATTGCCAACCCTCCTCGGCCATTGGTACTTATTGTCATTTGTACTTATTGCCAACCCCCCTCGGCCATTGGTACTTATTGTCATTGGTACTTATTGTCAACCCCCCTCGGCCATCGGTACTTATTGCCATCGGCACTTATTGCCAACACAACTAGGCCATCGGTACTTAATGTCAACCCCCCTCGGCCATTGGTACTTATTGCCATCGGTACTTATTGTCAACCGTCCTCGGCCATTGGTACTTATTGCCATCGGTACTTAATGTCAACCCCCCTCGGCCATTGGTACTTATTGCCATCGGTACTTATTGTCAAGCCCCCTCGGCCATTGGTACTTATTGCCATCGGTACTTATTGTCAACCCTCCTCGGCCATCGGTACTTATTGTCAACCCTCCTCGGCCATTGGTACTTATTGTCAACCCTCCTCAGCCATTGGTACTTATTGTCAACCCTCCTTGGCCATTAGTACTTATTGTCAACCCTCCTCGGCCATTGGTACTTATTGTCAACCCTCCTCGGCCATTGGTACTTATTGCCAACCCCCCTCAGCCATTGGTACTTATTGTCAACCCTCCTCGGCCATTGGTACTTATTGCCATTGGTACTTATTGCCAACCCTCCTCGGCCATTGGTACTTATTGTCAACCCTCCTCGGCCATTGGTACTTATTGTCAACCCTCCTCGGCCATTGGTACTTATTGTCAACCCTCCTCGGCCATTGGTACTTATTGTCAACCCTCCTCGGCCATTGGTACTTATTGCCAACCCTCTTCAGCCATTGGTACTTATTGCCAACCCTCCTCGGCCATTGGTACTTATTGTCATTTGTACTTATTGCCAACCCCCCTCGGCCATTGGTACTTATTGTCATTGGTACTTATTGTCAACCCCCCTCGGCCATCGGTACTTATTGCCATCGGCACTTATTGCCAACACAACTAGGCCATCGGTACTTAATGTCAACCCCCCTCGGCCATTGGTACTTATTGCCATCGGTACTTATTGTCAACCGTCCTCGGCCATTGGTACTTATTGCCATCGGTACTTAATGTCAACCCCCCTCGGCCATTGGTACTTATTGCCATCGGTACTTATTGTCAAGCCCCCTCGGCCATTGGTACTTATTGCCATCGGTACTTATTGTCAACCCTCCTCGGCCATCGGTACTTATTGTCAACCCTCCTCGGCCATTGGTACTTATTGTCAACCCCCCTCGGCCATCGGTACTTATTGCCATCGGTACTTATTGCCAACCCCCCTCGGCCATTGGTACTTATTGTCATTTGTACTTATTGCCAACCCCCCTCGGCCATTGGTACTTATTGTCATTGGTACTTATTGTCAACCCCCCTCAGCCATCGGTACTTATTGCCATCGGCACTTATTGCCAACACAACTAGGCCATCGGTACTTAATGTCAACCCCCCTCGGCCATTGGTACTTATTGTCATTGGTACTTATTGCCAACCCAACTAGGCCATCGGTACTTATTGTCAACCCCCCTCGGCCATTGGTACTTATTGTCAACCCTCCTCGGCCATCGGTACTTATTGCCATCGGTACTTATTGTCAACCCCCTTCGGCCATCGGTACTTATTGCCATTGGTACTTATTGCCAACCCCTCTCGGCCAGTGGTACTTATTGCCAACCCCTCTCGGCCAGTGGTACTTATTGCCAACCCCCCTCAGCCATTGGTACTTATTGCCAACCCTCCTCGGCCATTGGTACTTATTGTCAACCCGCCTCGGCCATTGGTACGTATTGCCAGTGGTACTTATTGCCAACCCCTCTCGGCCATTGGTACTTATTGCCAACCCCTCTCGGCCAGTGGTACTTATTGTCAACCCTCCTCGGCCATTGGTACTTATTGCCAACCCCCCTCAGCCATTGGTACTTATTGTCAACCCTCCTCGGCCATTGGTACTTATTGTCAACCCTCCTCGGCCATTGGTACTTATTGTCAACCCTCCTCGGCCATTGGTACTTATTGTCAACCCTCCTCGGCCATTGGTACTTATTGCCAACCCTCCTCAGCCATTGGTACTTATTGTCAACCCTCCTCGGCCATTGGTACTTATTGTCAACCCTCCTCGGCCATTGGTACTTATTGTCAACCCTCCTCGGCCATTGGTACTTATTGCCAACCCCCCTCAGCCATTGGTACTTATTGTCAACCCTCCTCGGCCATTGGTACTTATTGCCAACCCTCTTCAGCCATTGGTACTTATTGCCAACCCTCCTCGGCCATTGGTACTTATTGCCAACCCTCCTCGGCCATCGGTACTTATTGCCAAACCCCCCTCATCCATCTGTACTTATTGCCAACCCGCCTCGGCCATCGGTACTTATTGCCAACCCCCTCGGCCATCGGTACTTATTGCCAACCCCCTCGGCCATCGGTACTTATTGCCAACCCCCCTCGGCATTACTTATTGCCAACCGGCCTCGGCCATCGGTACTTATTGCCAACCGGTTTCGGCCATCGGTACTTATTGCCAACCACCCTCGGCGTTACTTATTGCCAACCGGCGTTGGCCATCGGTACTTATTGCCAACCGGCCTCGGCCATCGGTTCTTATTGCCAACCGGCCTCGGCCATCGGTACTTATTGCCAACCGGCCTCGGCCATCGGTAATTATTGCCAACCGGCTTCGGCCATCGGTACTGTTTGCCAATCCACCTCGGCCATCGGTACTTATTGCCAATCCACCTCGACCATTGGTACTTATTGCCAATCCGCCTCGGCCATCGGTACTTATTGCCAACCGGTTTCGGCCATCGGTACTTATTGCCAACCCCCCTCGGCGTTACTTATTGCCAACCGGCCTTGGCCATCGGTACATATTGCCAACCGGCCTCGGCCATCGGTACTTATTGCCAACCGGCCTCGGCCATCGGTACTTATTGCCAACCGGCCTCGGCCATCGGTAATTATTGCCAACCGGCTTCGGCCATCGGTACTGTTTGCCAATCCACCTCGGCCATCGGTACTTATTGCCAATCCACCTCGACCATTGGTACTTATTGCCAACCCCCCTCGGCGTTACTTATTGCCAACCCCCCTTGGCCATTGGTACTTATTGTCATTGGTACTTATTGTCAACCCCCCTCGGCCATCGGTACTTATTGCCAACCCCCCTCGGCCATTGGTACTTATTGTCATTTGTACTTATTGCCAACCCCCCTCGGCCATTGGTACTTATTGTCATTGGTACTTATTGTCAACCCCCCTCGGCCATCGGTACTTATTGCCATCGGCACTTATTGCCAACACAACTAGGCCATCGGTACTTAATGTCAACCCCCCTCGGCCATTGGTACTTATTGCCATCGGTACTTATTGTCAACCGTCCTCGGCCATTGGTACTTATTGCCATCGGTACTTAATGTCAACCCCCCTCGGCCATTGGTACTTATTGCCATCGGTACTTATTGTCAAGCCCCCTCGGCCATTGGTACTTATTGCCATCGGTACTTATTGTCAACCCTCCTCGGCCATCGGTACTTATTGTCAACCCTCCTCGGCCATTTGTACTTATTGTCAACCCCCCTCGGCCATCGGTACTTATTGCCATCGGTACTTATTGTCAACCCCCCTCGGCCATCGGTACCTATTGTCAACCCTCCTCGGCCATCGGTACTTATTGTCAACCCTCCTCGGCCATCGGTACTTATTGCCATCGGTACTTATTGTCAACCCTCCTCGGCCATTGGTACTTATTGTCATTGGTACTTATTGTCAACCCTCCTCGGCCTTCGGTACTTATTGTCAACCCTCCTCGGCCATCGGTACTTATTGACAACCCTCCTCGGCCATTGGTACTTATTGCCATCGGTACTTATTGCCAACCCTCCTCGGCCATTGGTACTTATTGCCATCGGTACTTATTGTCAACCCTCCTCGGCCATTGGTACCTATTGCCATCGGTACCTATTGCCAACCCCCCTCGGCCATTGGTACTTATTGTCATTGGTACTTATTGCCAACCCAACTAGGCCATCGGTACTTATTGTCAACCCCCCTCGGCCATTGGTACTTATTGTCAACCCTCCTCGGCCATCGGTACTTATTGCCATCGGTACTTATTGTCAACCCCCTTCGGCCATCGGTACTTATTGCCATTGGTACTTATTGCCAACCCCTCTCGGCCAGTGGTACTTATTGCCAACCCCTCTCGGCCAGTGGTACTTATTGCCAACCCCCCTCAGCCATTGGTACTTATTGCCAACCCTCCTCGGCCATTGGTACTTATTGTCAACCCGCCTCGGCCATTGGTACGTATTGCCAGTGGTACTTATTGCCAACCCCTCTCGGCCATTGGTACTTATTGCCAACCCCTCTCGGCCAGTGGTACTTATTGTCAACCCTCCTCGGCCATTGGTACTTATTGCCAACCCCCCTCAGCCATTGGTACTTATTGTCAACCCTCCTCGGCCATTGGTACTTATTGTCAACCCTCCTCGGCCATTGGTACTTATTGTCAACCCTCCTCGGCCATTGGTACTTATTGTCAACCCTCCTCGGCCATTGGTACTTATTGCCAACCCTCCTCAGCCATTGGTACTTATTGTCAACCCTCCTTGGCCATTGGTACTTATTGTCAACCCTCCTCGGCCATTGGTACTTATTGTCAACCCTCCTCGGCCATTGGTACTTATTGCCAACCCCCCTCAGCCATTGGTACTTATTGTCAACCCTCCTCGGCCATTGGTACTTATTGCCATTGGTACTTATTGCCAACCCTCCTCGGCCATTAGTACTTATTGCCAACCCCCCTCAGCCATTGGTACTTATTGCCAACCCTCCTCGGCCATTGGTACTTATTGTCAACCCTCCTCGGCCATTGGTACTTATTGTCAACCCTCCTCGGCCATTGGTACTTATTGTCAACCCTCCTCGGCCATTGGTACTTATTGCCAACCCTCTTCAGCCATTGGTACTTATTGCCAACCCTCCTCGGCCATTGGTACTTATTGTCATTGGTACTTATTGTCAACCCTCCTCGGCCATCGGTACTTATTGTCAACCCTCCTCGGCCATCGGTACTTATTGACAACCCTCCTCGGCCATTGGTACTTATTGCCATCGGTACTTATTGCCAACCCTCCTCGGCCATTGGTACTTATTGCCATCGGTACTTATTGTCAACCCTCCTCGGCCATTGGTACCTATTGCCATCGGTACCTATTGCCAACCCCCCTCGGCCATTGGTACTTATTGTCATTGGTACTTATTGCCAACCCAACTAGGCCATCGGTACTTATTGTCAACCCCCCTCGGCCATTGGTACTTATTGTCAACCCTCCTCGGCCATCGGTACTTATTGCCATCGGTACTTATTGCCAACCCCTCTCGGCCATTGGTACTTATTGCCAACCCCTCTCGGCCAGTGGTACTTATTGTCAACCCTCCTCGGCCATTGGTACTTATTGCCAACCCCCCTCGGCCATTGGTACTTATTGTCAACCCTCCTCGGCCATTGGTACTTATTGTCAACCCTCCTCGGCCATTGGTACTTATTGTCAACCCTCCTCGGCCATTGGTACTTATTGTCAACCCTCCTCGGCCATTGGTACTTATTGCCAACCCTCCTCGGCCATTGGTACTTATTGTCAACCCTCCTCGGCCATTGGTACTTATTGTCAACCCTCCTCGGCCATTGGTACTTATTGTCAACCCTCCTCGGCCATTGGTACTTATTGCCAACCCTCCTCGGCCATTGGTACTTATTGTCAACCTCCTCGGCCATTGGTACTTATTGCCATGGTACTTATTGCCAACCCTCCTCGGCCATTGGTACTTATTGCCAACCCCCTCAGCCATTGGTACTTATTGCCAACCCTCCTCGGCCATTGGTACTTATTGTCAACCCTCCTCGGCCATTGGTACTTATTGTCAACCCTCCTCGGCCATTGGTACTTATTGTCAACCCTCCTCGGCCATTGGTACTTATTGCCAACCCTCTTCAGCCATTGGTACTTATTGCCAACCCTCCTCGGCCATTGGTACTTATTGTCATTTGTACTTATTGCCAACCCCCCTCGGCCATTGGTACTTATTGTCAACCCTCCTCGGCCATTGGTACTTATTGCCATTGGTACTTATTGCCAACCCTCCTCGGCCATTAGTACTTATTGCCAACCCCCCTCAGCCATTGGTACTTATTGCCAACCCTCCTCGGCCATTGGTACTTATTGTCAACCCTCCTCGGCCATTGGTACTTATTGTCAACCCTCCTCGGCCATTGGTACTTATTGCCAACCCTCTTCAGCCATTGGTACTTATTGCCAACCCTCCTCGGCCATTGGTACTTATTGTCATTTGTACTTATTGCCAACCCCCCTCGGCCATTGGTACTTATTGTCATTGGTACTTATTGTCAACCCCCCTCGGCCATCGGTACTTATTGCCATCGGCACTTATTGCCAACACAACTAGGCCATCGGTACTTAATGTCAACCCCCCTCGGCCATTGGTACTTATTGCCATCGGTACTTATTGTCAACCGTCCTCGGCCATTGGTACTTATTGCCATCGGTACTTAATGTCAACCCCCCTCGGCCATTGGTACTTATTGCCATCGGTACTTATTGTCAAGCCCCCTCGGCCATTGGAACTTATTGCCATCGGTACTTATTGTCAACCCTCCTCGGCCATCGGTACTTATTGTCAACCCTCCTCGGCCATTGGTACTTATTGTCAACCCCCCTCGGCTATCGGTACTTATTGCCATCGGTACTTATTGCCAACCCCCCTCGGCCATTGGTACTTATTGTCATTGGTACTTATTGTCAACACTCCTCGGCCATTGGTACTTATTGTCAACCCTCCTCGGCCATTGGTACTTATTGCCAACCCTCCTCAGCCATTGGTACTTATTGTCAACCCTCCTTGGCCATTGGTACTTATTGTCAACCCTCCTCGGCCATTGGTACTTATTGTCAACCCTCCTCGGCCATTGGTACTTATTGCCAACCCCCCTCAGCCATTGGTACTTATTGTCAACCCTCCTCGGCCATTGGTACTTATTGCCATTGGTACTTATTGCCAACCCTCCTCGGCCATTAGTACTTATTGCCAACCCCCCTCAGCCATTGGTACTTATTGCCAACCCTCCTCGGCCATTGGTACTTATTGTCAACCCTCCTCGGCCATTGGTACTTATTGTCAACCCTCCTCGGCCATTGGTACTTATTGTCAACCCTCCTCGGCCATTGGTACTTATTGTCAACCCTCCTCGGCCATTGGTACTTATTGCCAACCCTCTCAGCCATTGGTACTTATTGCCAACCCTCCTCGGCCATTGGTACTTATTGCCAACCCTCCTCGGCCATCGGTACTTATTGCCAACCCTCCTCGGCCATTGGTACTTATTGTCAACCCTCCTCGGCCATTGGTACTTATTGTCAACCCTCCTCGGCCATTGGTACTTATTGTCAACCCTCGTCGGCCATTGGTACTTATTGTCAACCCTCCTCGGCCATTGGTACTTATTGCCAACCCTCTTCAGCCATTGGTACTTATTGCCAACCCTCCTCGGCCATTGGTACTTATTGCCAACCCTCCTCGGCCATCGGTACTTATTGCCAAACCCCCCTCATCCATCTGTACTTATTGCCAACCCGCCTCAGCCATCGGTACTTATTGCCAACCCCCTCGGCCATCGGTACTTATTGCCAACCCCCTCGACCATCGGTACTTATTGCCAACCACCCTCGGCGTTACTTATTGCCAACCGGCGTTGGCCATCGGTACTTATTGCCAACCGGCCTCGGCCATCGGTTCTTATTGCCAACCGGCCTCGGCCATCGGTACTTATTGCCAACCGGCCTCGGCCATCGGTAATTATTGCCAACCGGCTTCGGCCATCGGTACTGTTTGCCATTCCACCTCGGCCATCGGTACTTATTGCCAATCCACCTCGACCATTGGTACTTATTGCCAATCCGCCTCGGCCATTGATACTTATTGCCAATCCGCCTCGGCCATCGGTACTTATTGCCAACCGGTTTCGGCCATCGGTACTTATTGCCAACCCCCGTCGGCGTTACTTATTGCCAACCGGCCTTGGCCATCGGTACTTATTGCCAACCGGCCTCGGCCATCGGTACTTATTGCCAACCGGCCTCGGCCATCGGTACTTATTGCCAACCGGCCTCGGCCATCGGTAATTATTGCCAACCGGCTTCGGCCATCGGTACTGTTTGCCAATCCACCTCGGCCATCGGTACTTATTGCCAATCCACCTCGACCATTGGTACTTATTGCCAATCCGCCTCGGCCATTGATACTTATTGCCAATACGCCTCGGCCATCGGTACTTATTGCCAAACCCCCCTCATCCATCGGTACTTATTGCCAAACCCCCCCTCGTCCATCCGTACTTATTGCCAACCCGCCTCGTCCATCGGTACTTATTGCCAACCCGCCTCGGCCATCGGTACTTATTGCCAACCCGCCTCGGCCATCGGTACGTATTGCCAATCCGCATTGGCCATTGCTACTTATTGCCAACCCGCCTCGGCCATGTGTACGTATTGCCAATCTGCATTGGCCATTGCTACTTATTGCCAATTCGCCTCGGCCACCCACTGATACTTATTGCCAACCCGTCTCGGCCATCGGTACTTATTGCCAACCCGCCTCGGCCATCGGTACGTATTGCCAATCCGCATTGGCCATTGCTACTTATTGCCAACCCGCCTCGGCCATCGGTACGTATTGCCAATCCGCATTGGCCATTGCTACTTATTGCCAATTCGCCTCGGCCACCCACTGATACTTATTGCCAATTCGTCTCGACCACCCACTGATACTTATTGCTAATTTGCCTCGGCCACCCACTCGTACTTATTGCCAAACCCCTTGGCCATGCCATTGGTACTTATTGCCAATCCGCACTGGCTATTGGTACTTAATGCCAATCCGCATTGGCTATTGGTACGTATTGCCAATCCGCATTGGCTATTGGTACTTATTGCCAATCCACATCGGCCTTTGGTACTTATTGCCAATCCGTCTCGGCCATTGGTACTTATTGCCAATCCTCCGTGGCCATTAGTAATTATTGCCAATCCACCTCGGCCACCCACAAGTGGTACTTATTGCCAATCCGTCTCGGCCATTGGTACTTATTGCCAATCCTCCGTGGCCATTAGTAATTATTGCCAATCCACCCACCCACAAGTACTTCTTGACAATCCTTACTTTGCGTGTGATGGGTCTGCCTTTAATTTGCGTGTGACGGGTCTGCCTTTACTTTGCGTGTGACGGGTCTGCCTTTGCTTTGCGTGTGACGGGTCTGCCTTTACTTTGCGTGTGACATGTCTGCCTTTACTTTGCGTGTGACAGGTCTGCCTTTACTTTGTGTGTGACGGGTCTGCCTTTACTTTGCGTGTGACGGGTCTGCCTTTACTTTGCGTGTGATGTGTCTGCCTTTACTTTGCTTGTGACGGGTCTGCCTTTACTTTGCGTGTGACGGGTCTGCCCTTACTTTGAGTGTGACGGGTCTGCCTTTACTTTGCGTGTGACGGGTCTGCCTTTACTTTGCGTGTGACGGGTCTGCCTTTACTTTGAGTGTGACGGGTCTGCCTTAACTTTGCGTGTGACGGGTCTGCCTTTACTTTGCGTGTGACGGGTCTGCCTTTACTATGCGTGTGACGGGTCTGCCCTTACTTTGAGTGTGACGGGTCTGCCTTTACTTTGTGTGTGATTGGTCTGCCTTTAATTTGAGTGTGACGGGTCTGCCTTTACTTTGCGTGTGACGGGTCTGCCTTTACTTTGCGTGTGATGGGTCTGCCTTTAATTTGCGTGTGACGGGTCTGCCTTTAATTTGCGTGTGACGGGTCTGCCTTTAATTTAAGTGCGACGGGTCTGCCTTTACTTTGCGTGTGACGGGTCTGCCTTTACTTTGCGTGTGACGGGTCTGCCTTTAATTTGCGTGTGACGGGTCTGCCTTTAATTTGCGTGTGACGGGTCTGCCTTTAATTTGCGTGTGACGGGTCTGCCTTTAATTTAAGTGCGACGGGTCTGCCTTTACTTTGCCTGTGACGGGTCTGCCTTTACTTTGCGTGTGACGGGTCTGCCTTTACTTTGCGTGTGACGGGTCTGCCTTTACTTTGCTTGTGACGGGTCTGCCTTTACTTTGCGTGTGACGGGTTTGCCTTTACTATGCGTGTGACGGGTCTGCCCTTACTTTGAGTGTGACGGGTCTGCCTTTACTTTTTGTGTGATTGGTCTGCCTTTAATTTGAGTGTGACGGGTCTGCCTTTAATTTGCGTGTGACGGGTCTGCCTTTAATTTAAGTGCGACGGGTCTGCCTTTACTTTGCGTGTGACGGGTCTGCCTTTACTTTGCGTGTGACGGGTCTGCCTTTACTTTGCGTGTGACGGGTGTGCCTTTACTTTGAGTGTGACGGGTCTGCCTTTACTTTGCGTGTGACGGGTCTGCCTTTACTTTGCGTGTGATGGGTCTGCCTTTACTTTGCGTGTGATGGGTCTGCCTTTACTTTGCGTGTGATGTGTCTGCCTTTACTTTGTGTGTGACTGGGCTGATGTCTGTCAAGGTTTTCAGGCAGTTACTCATTAGTCGTTTCCTCGAGGTAGTGGAGTGCTTGAAGTGCTCTATGAGTTTTCTACATTTCCCAAATGCTTTCAACACGTTAATGTATTCCAGTGCGGGTTTGGAACAAAGATATAACTTGTACCCATTGATACTTATTGTCTAATCCGCTTCTATTTTCTAATCCGCTTCTATATATATGCTTCCAATTTCAAAAATGTGTTCTAAAACTAGCTATTCTGTCTCATTGCATGAATAGGGATTCCTTGGGAGTCGTGGTGGACATGTCGAGCAGGTGGATGCGTACACCAGCTGTGTGAGTGGAAGGAGCCGAATGGTGAAGACGAGTGTTGCGCCGTGCGAGGTGGTAGTTTTAGTGGTCGTGCGATAGGCTTAGTGGTAGTGTGATGGTTTAGTCGTAGTTTTAGTGGTAATGGTATTGCAGTCGGTATGTATTAAGGACGCGGGGCAGATGTGAGTAAAACAATTTACAATTATATATGTTATTCATTGTGTTATTTGTTTGTCCTGTATGCATTACAGTGTGTAGATTTGTCCGTTTGTTTGTGATATTTATATTGCAGTGTGTAGATTTGTCAATATGTATTTGTTTGATGCATTATAATGATTGTTTGGCTTTTACATGAAAATTATTAATGTTTTTATTGAATTTTCATTACCGGTACCGAGTCTACAGCGTGGAATAGTCGCCAAGAGTCTACAACGTGGTAGAACGGTCGCCAATAGTCTACCAACGTGGTGGAACGGTCGCCAATAGTCTAACAACGTGGTGGAACGGTCCCCAAGAGTCTACAGCGTGGTGGAACTGTCGCCAAGAGTCTACAACGTGTGAGGTGGTAGTTTTAGTGGTAATGCGATAGGTTTAGTGGTAGTGTCATGGTTTAGTCATAATGGTATTGCAGTCTGAAGATTTGTCCGTTTGTTTGCGTAGATTTGTCCGTTTGTCTGTGATGTTTATATTGCAGTCTTGTAGATTTGTCAATATGTATTTGTTTGATGCATTATAATGATTGTTTGGTTTTTACATGTAAATTATTAATGTTTTTAATTTTTATTGAATTTTCATTTACCGGTAGAGAGTCAACAACGTGGGTGGTACACGCGTCGCCCAAGATTCTTCCACCGTGTGGTGGAACGGATCGACAAGCGTCTACAACCGTGTGGTGGAGACGGTCGCCAAGAGATCTCCCAACCGTGTGGAGGTGGTAGTTGTAGTAGTGGTAGTCGATAGGTTTAGTGGTAGTGCATGGTTTGTGGTAATGTATTGCAGTCCTATAATTTGTCCCTTGTGTCTGTGCTGTTTATATTGCGTCTTGTAAATTGTCAATATTAAATTTGGTTGATGCTATCATTATTGTGCTTTTACATGAAAATTATTAATTTTTTTATTGAATTATCATACCGGTAACCGCCAATCTCCATCTTGGACAGTCGCAGTTCTACAGTGGGTGGACAGCGCCAGGAGTCTACCGTGGTGGAAACGGTCGCCAAGAGTCCGACAGCTGTGATGGAACGGGCGCCAAGAGTCTACAACATGTGAGGTGGTAGTTTTAATAGTAGTGCGATAGGTTTAGTGGTAGTGTCATGGTTTAGTCGTAATGGTATTGCAGTCTGTAGATTTGTCCGTTTGTTTGTGTAGATGTGTCCGTTTGTTTGTGATGTTTATATTGCAGTCTTGTAGATTTGTCAATATGTATTTGTTTGATGCATTATAATGATTGTTTGGTTTTTACATGATAATTATTAATGTTTTTATTGAATTTTCATTACCGGTACCGAGTCTACAGCGTGGAACAGTCGCCAAGAGTCTACAATGTGGTGGAACAGTCGCCAAGAGTCTACAATGTGGTGGAACGGTCGCCAAGAGTCTACAACGTGGTGGAATGGTCGCCAAGAGTCTACAACGTGGTGGAACGGTCGCCAAGAGTCTACAACGTGGTGGAACGGTAGCCAAAAGTCTACAACGTGGTGGAATGGTCGCCAAGAGTCTACAACGTGTGAGGTGGTAGTTTTAATAGTAGTGCGATAGGTTTAGTGGTAGTGTCATGGTTTAGTCGTAATGGTATTGCAGTCTGTAGATTTGTCCATTTGTTTGTGTAGATTTGTCTGTGATGTTTATATTGCAGACTTGTAGATTTGTCAATATGTATTTGTTTGATGCATTATAATGATTGTTTGGTTTTTACATGGAAATTATTAATGTTTTTATTGAATTTTCATTACCGGTACCGAGTCTACAGCGTGGAACAGTCGCCAAGATTCTACAGTGTGGTGGAACAGTAGTCGCCAAGAGTCTACAACGTGGTGGAACGGTCGCCAAGAGTCTACAACGTGGTGGAACAGTCGCTAAGAGTCTACATCGTGGTGGAACGGTCGACAAGAGTCTACATCGTGGTGGAACGGTCGCCAAGAGTCTACAACGTGTGAGGTGGTAGTTTTAGTGGTAGTGCGATAGGTTTAGTGGTAGTGTCATGGTATTGCAGTCTATAGATTTGTCCGTTTGTCTGTGATGTTTATATTGCAGTCTTGTAGATTTGTCAATATGTATTTGTTTGATGCATTAAAATGATTGTTTGGCTTTTACATGAAAATTATTAATGTTTTTATTGAATTTTCATTACCGGTACCGAGTCTACAGCGTGGAACAGTCACCAAGATTCGCCAAAGTGTCTACAGTGTGGTGGAACAGTCGCCAAGAGTCTACAGTGTGGTGGAACGGTCGCCAAGCGTCTACAACGTGGTGGAACGGTCGCCAAGAGTCTACAACCTGTGAGGTGCTAGTTTTAGTGGTAATGCGATAGGTTTAGTGGTAGTGTCGTGGTTTAGTGGTAATGGTATTGCAGTCTATAGATTTGTCCATTTGTTTGCGTAGATTTGTCTGTTTGTCTGTGATGTTTATATTAGAGTCTTGTAGATTTGTCAATATGTATTTGTTTGATGCATTATAATGATTGTTTGGCTTTTACATGAAAATTATTAATGTTTTTATTGAATTTTCATTACCGGTACCGAGTCTACAGCTTGGAACAGTCGCCAAGATTCTACAGTGTGGTGGAACAGTCGCCAAGATTCGCCAATAGTCTACAGTGTGGTGGAACAGTCGCCAAGAGTCTACAGTGAGGTGGAACGGTCGCCAAGCGTCTACAACGTGGTGGAACGGTCGCCAAGAGTCTACAATATGTGAGGTGGTAGTTTTTAATAGTAGTGCGATAAGTTTAGTGGTAGTGTCATGGTTTAGTCGTAATGGTATTGCAGTCTGTAGATTTGTCCATTTGTTTGTGTAGATTTGTCCGTTTGTCTGTGATGTTTATATTGCAGTCTTGTAGATTTGTCAATATGTATTTGTGTGATGCATTATAATGATTGTTTGGCTTTTACATGAACATTATTAATGTTTTTATTGAATTTTCATTACCGGTACCGAGTCTACAGCGTGGAATAGTCGCCAAGATTCTACAGTGTGGTGGAACAGTCGCCAAGAGTCTACAACGTGGTGGAAGGGTCGCCAAGTGTCTACAATGTGGTGGAACGGTCGCCAATAGTCTACATCGTGATGGAACGGTCGCCAAGAGTCTACAACGTGTGAGGTGGTAGTTTTAATAGTAGTGCGATAGGTTTAGTGGTAGTGTCATGGTTTAGTCGTAATGGTATTGCAGTCTGTAGATGTGTCCGTTTGTTTGTGTAGATTTGTCCGTTTGTTTGTGATGTTTATATTGCAGTCTTGTAGATTTGTCAATATGTATTTGTTTGATGCATTATAATGATTGTTTGGTTTTTACATGAAAGTAGGACGTTTTTAATTTTTATTGATTTATTCCGTACTGAACTACCCACGTGGTGGACGGTCGTCCAAGAGTCCTCACAACGTGGTGGAACGGTGCCAGAGGTCTACAACGTGGTGAACGGTGCGCCAGCATCCTACAACGTGTGAGTGGTATTTTTAATAGTATGATAGGTTTAGTGGTAGTGTTCTGGTTTAGTAGTAATGGTGTTGCAGTCTGTAGATTTGTCCATTTGTTTGTGATGTTTAAATTGCAGTCTTGTAGATTTGTCAATATGTATTTGTTTGATGCATTATAATGATTGTTTGGCTTTTACATGACAATTATTAATGTTTTTATTGAATTTTCATTACCGGTACCGAGTCTACAGCGTGGAACAGTCGCCAAGATTCGCCAAGAGTCTACAGTGTGGTGGAACAGTCGCCAAGAGTCTACAATGTGGTGGAACGGTCGCCAAGAGTCTACAACGTGGTGGAATGGTCGCCAAGAGTCTACAACGTGTGAGGTGGTAGTTTTAGTAGTAGTGCGATAGGTTTAGTGGTAGTGTCGTGGTTTAGTCGTAATGGTATTGCAGTGTGTAGATTTGTCCGTTTGTTTGTGTAGATTTGTCCATTTGTCTGTGATGTTTATATTGCAGTCTTGTAGATTTGTCAATATGTATTTGTTTGATGCATTATAATGATTGTTTGGCTTTTACATGAAAATTATTAATGTTTTTATTGTATTTTCATTACCGGTACCGAGTCTACAGCGTGGAACAGTCGCCAAGATTCTACAGTGTGGTGGAACGGTCGCCAAGAGTCTACAACGTGGTGGAAGGGTCGCCAAGTGTCTACAACGTGGTGGAACGGTCGCCAAGAGTCTACATCGTGGTGGAACGGTCGCCAAGAGTCTACAACGTGTGAGGTGGTAGTTTTAATAGTAGTGCGATAGGTTTAGTGGTAGTGTCATGGTTTAGTCGTAATGGTATTATAGTCTGTAGATTTGTCCGTTTGTTTGTGTAGATTTGTCCGTTTGTTTGTGATGTTTATATTGCAGTCTTGTAAATTTGTCAATATGTATTTGTTTGATGCATTATAATGATTGTTTGGTTTTTACATGAAAATTATTAATGTTTTTAATTTTTATTGAATTTTCATTACCGGTACTGAGTCTACAACGTGGTGGAACGGTCGCCAAGAGTCTACAACGTGATGGAACGGTAGCCAAGAGTCTACAACGTGGTAGAACGGTAGCCAAGAGTCTACAACGTGGTGGAACGGTAGCCAAGAGTCTACAACGTGGTAGAACGGTAGCCAAGAGTCTACAACGTGGTGGAACGGTAGCCAAGAGTCTACAACGTGGTAGAACGGTAGCCAAGAGTCTACAACGTGGTGGAACGGTCGCCAAGTGTCTACCATGTGGTGGAACGGTCGCCAAGAGTCTACAACGCGTGAGGTGGTAGTTTTAATAGTAGTGCGATAGGTTTAGTGGTAGTGTTCTGGTTTAGTCGTAATGGTGTTGCAGTCTGTAGATTTGTCCATTTGTTTGTGATGTTTAAATTGCAGTCTTGTAGATTTGTCAATATGTATTTGTTTGATGCATTATAATGATTGTTTGGTTTTTACATGAAAAGTATTAATGTTTTTAATTTTTATTGAATTTTCATTACCGGTACTGAGACTACAACGTGGTGGAATGGTCGCCAAGAGTCTACAACGTGGTGGAACGGTCGCCAAAAGTCTACAACGTGGTGGAATGGTCGCCAAGAGTCTACAACGTGTGAGGTGGTAGTTTTAATAGTAGTGCGATAGGTTTAGTGGTAGTGTCATGGTTTAGTCGTAATGGTATTGCAGTCTGTAGATTTGTCCATTTGTTTGTGTAGATTTGTCTGTGATGTTTATATTGCAGACTTGTAGAGTTGTCAATATGTATTTGTTTGATGCATTATAATGATTGTTTGGTTTTTACATGGAAATTATTAATGTTTTTATTGAATTTTCATTACCGGTACCGAGTCTACAGCGTGGAACAGTCGCCAAGATTCTACAGTGTGGTGGAACAGTCGCCAAGAGTCTACAACGTGGTGGAAGGGTCGCCAAGAGTCTACAATGTGGTGGAACGGTCGCCAATAGTCTACAGCGTGATGGAACGGTCGCCAAGAGTCTACAACGTGTGAGGTGGTAGTTTTAATAGTAGTGCGATAGGTTTAGTGGTAGTGTCATGGTTTAGTCGTAATCGTATTGCAGTCTGTAGATTTGTCCGTTTGTTTGTGTAGATTTGTCCGTTTGTTTGTGATGTTTATATTGCAGTCTTGTAGATTTGTCAATATGTATTTGTTTGATGCATTATAATGATTGTTTGGTTTTTACATGAAAAGTATTAATGTTTTTAATTTTTATTGAATTTTCATTACCGGTACTGAGACTACAACGTGGTGGAATGGTCGCCAAGAGTCTACAACGTGGTGTAACGGTCGCCAAGAGTCTACAATGTGGTGGAACGGTCGCCAAGAGTCTACAGCGTGGTGGAACGGTCGCCAAGAGTCTACAACGTGTGAGGTTTTAGTAGTAGTGCGATAGGTTTAGTGGTAGTGTCGTGGTTTAGTCGTAATGGTATTGCAGTGTGTAGATTTGTCCGTTTGTTTGCGTAGATTTGTCCGTTGGTTTGTGATGTTTATATTGCAGTCTTGTAGATTTGTCAATATGTATTTGTTTGATGCATTATAATGATTGTATGGCTTTTACATGAAAATTATTAATGTTTTTATTGAATTTTCATTACCGGTACCGAGTCTACAGCTTGGAACAGTCGCCAAGATTCTACAGTGTGGTGGAACAGTCGCCAAGAGTCTGTAACGTGGTGGAACGGTCGCCAAGTGTCTACAACGTGGTGGAACGGTCGCCAAGAGTCTACATCGTGGTGGAACGGTCGCCAAGAGTCTACAACGTGTGAGGTGGTAGTTTTAATAGTAGTGCGATAGGTTTAGTGGTAGTGTCATGGTTTAGTCGTAATGGTATTGCAGTCTGTAGATTTGTCCGTTTGTTTGTGTAGATTTGTCCGTTTGTTTGTGATGTTTATATTGCAGATGTTTATATTGCAGTCTTGTAGATTTGTCAATATGTATTTGTTTGATGCATTATAATGATTGTTTGGTTTTTACATGAAAAGTATTAATGTTTTTAATTTTTATTGAATTTTCATTACCGGTACTGAGACTACAACGTGGTGGAACGGTCGCCAAGAGTCTACGACGTGGTGGAACGGTCGCCAAGAGTCTACAACGTGGTGGAACGGTCGCCAAGAGTCTACAACGTGTGAGGTGGTAGTTTTAATAGTAGTGCGATAGGTTTAGTGGTAGTGTTCTGGTTTAGTCGTAATGGTGTTGCAGTCTGTAGATTTGTCCATTTGTTTGTGATGTTTAAATTGCAGTCTTGTAGATTTGTCAATATGTATTTGTTTGATGCATTATAATGATTGTTTGGCTTTTACATGACAATTATTAATGTTTTTATTGAATTTTCATTACCGGTACCGAGTCTACAGCGTGGAACAGTCGCCAAGATTCGCCAAGAGTCTACAGTGTGGTGGAACAGTCGCCAAGAGTCTACAGTGTGGTGGAACGGTCGCCAAGAGTCTACAGCGTGGTGGAACGGTCGCCAAGAGTCTACAACGTGTGAGGTGGTAGTTTTAGTAGTAGTGCGATAGGTTTAGTGGTAGTGTCGTGGTTTAGTCGTAATGGTATTGCAGTGTGTAGATTTGTCCGTTTGTTTGTGTAGATTTGTCCATTTGTCTGTGATGTTTATATTGCAGTCTTGTAGATTTGTCAATATGTATTTGTTTGATGCATTATAATGATTGTTTGGCTTTTACATGAAAATTATTAATGTTTTTATTGTATTTTCATTACCGGTACCGAGTCTACAGCGTGGAACAGTCGCCAAGATTCTACAGTGTGGTGGAACGGTCGCCAAGAGTCTACAACGTGGTGGAAGGGTCGCCAAGATTTGTCCGTTTGTTTGTGATGTTTATATTGCAGTCTTGTAAATTTGTCAATATGTATTTGTTTGATGCATTATAATGATTGTTTGGTTTTTGCATGAAAATTATTAATGTTTTTAATTTTTATTGAATTTTCATTACCGGTACTGAGTCTACAACGTGGTGGAACGGTCGCCAAGAGTCTACAACGTGGTGGAACGGTAGCCAAGAGTCTACAACGTGGTAGAACGGTAGCCAAGAGTCTACAACGTGGTGGAACGGTAGCCAAGAGTCTACAACGTGGTAGAACGGTAGCCAAGAGTCTACAACGTGGTGGAACGGTCGCCAAGAGTCTACCATGTGGTGGAACGGTCGCCAAGAGTCTACAACGCGTGAGGTGGTAGTTTTAATAGTAGTGCGATAGGTTTAGTGGTAGTGTTCTGGTTTAGTCGTAATGGTGTTGCAGTCTGTAGATTTGTCCATTTGTTTGTGATGTTTAAATTGCAGTCTTGTAGATTTGTCAATATGTATTTGTTTGATGCATTATAATGATTGTTTGGCTTTTACATGACAATTATTAATGTTTTTATTGAATTTTCATTACCGGTACCGAGTCTACAGCGTGGAACAGTCGCCAAGATTCGCCAAGAGTCTACAGTGTGGTGGAACAGTCGCCAAGAGTCTACAATGTGGTGGAACGGTCGCCAAGAGTCTACAACGTGGTGGAATGGTCGCCAAGAGTCTACAACGTGTGAGGTGGTAGCTTTAGTAGTAGTGCGATAGGTTTAGTGGTAGTGTCATGGTTTAGTCGTAATGGTATTGCAGTCTGTAGATTTGTCCGTTTGTTTGTGTAGATTTGTCCGTTTGTTTGTGATGTTTATATTGCAGTCTTGTAGATTTGTCAATATGTATTTGTTTGATGCATTATAATGATTGTTTGGCTTTTACATGAAAATTATTAATGTTTTTTTTGAATTTTCATTACCGGTACCGAGTCTACAGCGTGGAACAGTCGCCAAGATTCTACAGTGTGGTGGAACAGTCGCCAAGAGTCTACAACGTGGTGGAAGGCTCGCCAAGAGTCTACAATGTGGTGGAACGGTCGCCAATAGTCTACAGCGTGATGGAACGGTCGCCAAGAGTCTACAACGTGTGAGGTGGTAGTTTTAATAGTAGTGCGATAGGTTTAGTGGTAGTGTCATGGTTTAGTCGTAATGGTATTGCAGTCTGTAGATTTGTCCGTTTGTTTGTGTAGATTTGTCCGTTTGTTTGTGATGTTTATATTGCAGTCTTGTAGATTTGTCAATATGTATTTGTTTGATGCATTATAATGATTGTTTGGTTTTTACATGAAAAGTATTAATGTTTTTAATTTTTATTGAATTTTCATTACCGGTACTGAGACTACAACGTGGTGGAACGGTCGCCAAGAGTCTACAACGTGGTGGAACGGTCGCCAAGAGTCTACAATGTGGTGGAACGGTCGCCAAGAGTCTACAGCGTGGTGGAACGGTCGCCAAGAGTCTACAACGTGTGAGGTGGTAGTTTTAGTAGTAGTGCGATAGGTTTAGTGGTAGTGTCGTGGTTTAGTCGTAATGGTATTGCAGTGTGTAGATTTGTCCGTTTGTTTGCGTAGATTTGTCCGTTGGTTTGTGATGTTTATATTGCAGTCTTGTAGATTTGTCAATATGTATTTGTTTGATGCATTATAATGATTGTATGGCTTTTACATGAAAATTATTAATGTTTTTATTGAATTTTCATTACCGGTACCGAGTCTACAGCTTGGAACAGTCGCCAAGATTCTACAGTGTGGTGGAACAGTCGCCAAGAGTCTGCAACGTGGTGGAACGGTCGCCAAGAGTCTACAACGTGGTGGAACGGTCGCCAAGTGTCTACAATGTGGTGGAACAGTCGCCAAGAGTCTACATCGTGGTGGAACGGTCGCGAAGAGTCTACAACGGGTGAGGTGGTAGTTTTAATAGTAGTGCGATAGGTTTAGTGGTAGTGTCATGGTTTAGTCGTAATGGTATTACAGTCTGTAGATTTGTCCGTTTGTTTGTGTAGATTTGTCCGTTTGTTTGTGATGTTTATATTGCAGTCTTGTAAATTTGTCAATATGTATTTGTTTGATGCATTATAATGATTGTTTGGTTTTTACATGAAAATTATTAATGTTTTTAATTTTTATTGAATTTTCATTACCGGTACTGAGTCTGCAACGTGGTGGAACGGTCGTCAAGAGTCTACAACGTGGTGGAACGGTCGCCAAGAGTCTACAACGTGGAACAGTCGCCAAGATTCACCAAGAGTCTACAGTGTGGTGTAACAGTCGCCAAGAGTCTACAACGTGGTGGAACGGTCGCCAAGAGTCTACAACGTGTGAGGTGGTAGTTTTAGTAGTAGTGTGATAGGTTTAGTGGTAGTGTCATGGTTTAGTCGTAATGGTATTGCAGTCTGTAGATTTGTCCGTTTGCTTGTGTAGATTTGTCCGTTTGTTTGTGATGTTTATATTGCAGTCTTGTAGATGTGTCAATATGTATTTGTTTGATGCATTATAATGATTGTTTGGCATTTACATGAAAATTATCAATGTTTTTATTGAATTTTCATTACCGGTACCGAGTCTACAGCTTGGAACAGTCGCCAAGATTCTACAGTGTGGTGGAACAGTCGCCAAGAGTCTACAACGTGGTGGAACGGTCGCCAAGAGTCTACAACGTGGTGGAACGGTCGCCAAGTGTCTACAACGTGGTGGAACGGTCGCCAAGAGTCTACAACGTGGTGGAACGGTTGCCAAGAGTCTACAACGTGTGAGGTGGTAGTTTTAGTGGTAGTGCGATAGGTTTAGTGGTAGTGTCATGGTTTAGTCGTAATGGTATTGCAGTCTGTAGATTTGTCCATTTGTTTGTGTAGATTTGTCCGTTTGTTTGTGTAGATTTGTCCGTTTATCTGTGATGTTTATATTGCAGTCTTGTAGATTTGTCAATATGTATTTGTTTGATGCATTATAATGATTGTTTGGCTTTTACATGAAAATTATTAATGTTTTTATTGAATTTTCATTACCGGTACCGAGTCTACAGCGTGGAACAGTCGCCAAGATTCGCCAAGAGACTACAGTGTGGTGGAACAGTCTCCAAGAGTATACAGTGTGGTGGAACCTTCGCCAAGAGTCTACAGTGTGGTGGAACATTCGCCAAGAGTCTATTACATGGTGGAACGATCGCCAAGATTCTACAGCGTGGTGGAACGGTCGCCAAAATTATACAGCGTGGTGGAACGGTCTCCAAGAGTATACAGTGTGGTGGAACCTTTGCCAAGAGTCTACAGTGTGGTTGAACATTCGCCAAGAGTCTATAGCATGGTGGAACGATCGCCAAGAGTCTACAGTGTGGTCGAATGGTCGCCAAGATTCTACAGCGTGGTGGAACCGTCTCCAAGAGTATACAGTGTGGTGGAACCTTCGCCAAGAGTCTACATTGTGGTGGAACATTCGCCAAGAGTCTACAGTGTGGTGGAACGGTCACCAAGATTCTACAGCGTGTTGGAACGGTCGCCAAAATTCTACAGCGTGTGGAACGGTCTCCAAGAGTATACAGTGTGGTGGAACCTTCGCCAAGAGTCTACAGTGTGGTGGAACATTCGCCAAGAGTCTATAGCATGGTGGAACGATCGCCAAGAGTCTACAGTGTGGTCGAACGGTCTCCAAGAGTATACAGTGTGGTGGAACCTTCGCCACGAGTATACAGTGTGGTGGAACATTCGCCAAGAGTCTATAGCATGGTGGAACGATCGCCAAGAGTCTACAGTGTGGTCGAACGGTCGCCAAGATTCTACAGCGTGGTGGAACGGTCGCCAAAATTCTACAGCGTGGTGGAACGGTCTCCAAGAGTATACAGTGTGGTGGAACCTTCGCCAAGAGTCTACAGTGTGGTGGAACGGTCGCCAAGATTCTACAGTGTGGTGGAACGGTCGCCAAAATTCTACAGCGTGGTGAAACGGTCTCCAAGTGTATACAGTGTTGTGGAACCTTCGCCAAGAGTCTACAGTGTGGTGGAACATTCGCCAAGAGGCTACAACGTGGTGTAACCTTCGCCAAGAGTCTACAGTGTGGTGGAACATTCGCCAAGAGTCTACAACGTTGTGGAACGGTCGCCAAGAGTCTACAGCATGGTGGAACGGTCGCCAAGAGTCTACAGCGTGGTGGAACGGTCGCCAAGAGTCTACAGTGTGGTGGAACCTTCGCCAAGAGTCTACAGTGTGGTGTAATGGTCGCCAAGAGTATACAGCGTGGTGGAACGGTCGCTAAGAGGCAACAACGTGGTGGAACAGTCGCAGGGTAGGGTCGCCTCGGTTATTTTCAGATTCTGGCTACGGCTGGCTAAGCTTTAATTTCGTAAATAGTAAATGTATATTAATGTTGTTTGAAAATACTATAGATATAGCATATAATTATATCGAAAGTGACAGTCTTATTTCATTTAACAAAATTAAGAAAGAAAAAAGTTATGTCAATCCTTCCGAACTTCTGGACCAACCCTTGTTACATGCAGATTTGGACTAGTAAATTATAGGCTATATGGGGGTAGGGTAGGTTTGTCAATAATTCTCGAAACACATTATACAAGCCTAAGCATGTTTTTATATAGTTTAATATCGAAGTATTAAGTGTACCAGATGCGTTTGTATGGTTTTGTGTTTAGGTTTTAGTCTTCAAGGGAAATCTAAAACTAATAAATTGAGCGACAAAATTTAATGATCAAAAACTACATAATAAAACACCCCTCGAAATGTTTTCAGTTGAACTTGTCCTAAGATTACACGATTTTCACGAAGAACTTGTGTGAGCGGATAAAGTTTACACATCGCTCACATCGAGGGTGGATAAGCTCAACCATCTAAACTCGACACTTATGAAATGGAAGCGCTGATGAAGTCATGTTGCATTTTGCGGTGGCGGTGTTCTACTCTGCATCTGGGAGGTAAGTTTCTATGTTCTATTTAGTAAGTTTCTATGTTCTATTTAGTAAGACAGCAAACTTCTCAGCAACTGACCATTTCAACACAGTAGTAGAGCGTCGTATTTGGAATCGAACGGTCCTGGGTTCGATACTCGGTCAGGCCACGTATGTAGTGTCATTGAGCAAGGCACCTCCACACACATTGCTTAGTACTGGTTAATCGCTTATGTCGGCTAAGCCTGACCAGGAACAATGTCTAGGTCCCCAAGAGGGGTTTGACATTATGGAACATACATACATATTTTAGTGTTCCTCATATTATTGTGAATGTTGTTCAGACCAACCCTTTCAAGCCCAACATCGCCCCACCCCTACAGTCTCAACATAGCTCCACCCCTCCAGTCCCAACATAGCCCCACCCCTCTATTTGAAATCGACATGTGTGATTCTCCCACCGTTTCTGTACAATGGCTTGTACATGTAAGAACTAGCGATACATCAAAACCGGTCGTAATTGCATGTTGAAATGTTGTCAAATCTAACGTTTTCGGAGTCTAGCTGTCTGTGATATTAATGCTTTCAATGTTCATTTGGTGAAATATAAATCTACTGTCCATATTTGCCTATAAGAAGAGTTCTGTACCACAAGATTATGGCCTCAAAGTGGCTTCCCGTCTTATAAGCGAGTGCTAAAAAAATGTGATCCATGATTACGTTTTATAAAAAGAAAGCACTCTTAACACTGAACATTTCTTCAACTTGCAATGGACATATACGTGCAATTTATACTTGTGTCTTGGTGTCCATTTTATCAACCTGTTTTATATGTGAGTGCATGCCAACATCCACAGATTGTTGGTTGTTGGCCAATTACTTTGAAATGCCTCTAAAATGTACTAGATGTTGAAAATAGCAATAAAAAGCACCGTCGCAACACTAATTTTTAATAAAGTAAATATTAGCCCAACTATGATGTTTAGAAATCTTGAATTTTAAACGGTATTGTTAATTATTGAATATATTATAGATTATAGAATCGGATCGACCATAAGGAATGAATGGGGGTTTGCTATGGACAATTTCTAGGGATTCTAGGAAAAGCATGCTATGGACAATTTCTAGGGATTCTAGGAAAAGCATGCTATGGACAATTTCAGGGGATTCTAGGAAAAGCATGTTATGGACAATTTCTTGGGATTCTAGGAAAAGCATGTTATGGACAACTTTCTTGGGATTCTAGGAAAAGCATGCTATGGACAACTTTCTTGGGATTCTAGGAAAAGCATGCTATGGACAACTTTCTTGGGATTCTAGGAAAAGCATGCTATGGACAACTTTCTTTGGGATTCTAGGAAAAGCATGCTATGGACAACTTTCTTGTGATTCTAGAAAATGATTGCATCAATGATTGCATTTTTGTAACTTTTGTTCCCTCCAAAATTGTGTCACCTAATTTCGCGACCAAAATAAGCCAAGGTCAAACATGACTAATGTGATAGTGCCCCTTCTGCAAAACATATGTACATACAACTCTTGGATGCTCTGACAATCTGTTCAATCCTTATGGATCTCAATAAATAATGTATTCTAAAGATTCATTAATTAACCCTACATTTTTAAACTATACAACGTTAAAGCAACACTACATCGGTGAAAACGCAAGTTTCTGCAGAATGTAATTTGCTGTTATAAGGTATAGTTTTTTCCCAAATATTTGGCTCAAAAACTTAGTATTTCAACAAATAAACAGACGTTGTATACGCGGTTTGTTGACATAACAAAATAATGTAAATATGATCGACATTCATGCGTAATACAACACCACGTTTATCCTGAATAACACGGTACATATTTACGTGATATCTCACATGTGTGCCTATGCATATTTATTTGTAGACTAATCTTAGTTAAATTATCCCTAATAGAAAGTATCGCGGGTTTAGTATTGACTCCAATGACAAACAAATGTCAATTCAGGAGCGCGGATAACCATTGTATGAAATCTTAATTTCACTTTTGAAAGTATGTATACCACAAACACACTGTTTATTGATTCAATGTTAGTGTTCAAATGTATTCAGAAGAATGTGTAAATGAATTTGCAGACCCTCCCCCTTAACCACCCATCCCGTCAAGGTTTGGGGAATCCCCCCCAGAACATTTTGAAAATTAGTAGACAAACGGTGCATTCTAATTATTATATTACCATGTCAAACTGACATTGATTATTCAATTGAATTGCTCAATCCCCCCGCCCTCAACCATCGATGTATATTGCATCAATACCCGCTCCGCCATTGGTACTTATTGCCGAAACCCTCAACCATTTGGTACTTATTGTCATTCGTACTTATTGTCATTGGTACTTATTGTCATTCGTACTTATTGTCATTGGTACTTATTGTCATTGGTACTTATTGTCATTCGTACTTATTGTCATTCGTACTTATTATCAACCCCCCTCAACCATTTGGTACTTATTGTCATTGGTACTTATTGTCATTGGTACTTATTGTCATTGGTACTTATTGCCAACACAACTAGGCCATTGGTACTTATTGCCATCGGTACTTATTGTCAACCCCCCTCGGCCATTGGTACTTATTGCCATCGGTACTTATTGTCAACCGTCCTCGGCCATTGGTACTTATTGCCATCGGTACTTAATGTCAACCCCCCTCGGCCATTGGTACTTATTGCCATCGGTACTTATTGTCAAGCCCCCTCGGCCATTGGTACTTATTGCCATCGGTACTTATTGTCAACCCTCCTCGGCCATCGGTACTTATTGTCAACCCTCCTCGGCCATTGGTACTTATTGTCAACCCCCCTCGGCCATCGGTACTTATTGCCATCGGTACTTATTGTCAACCCCCCTCGGCCATCGGTACCTATTGTCAACCCTCCTCGGCCATCGGTACTTATTGTCAACCCTCCTCGGCCATCGGTACTTATTGCCATCGGTACTTATTGTCAACCCTCCTCGGCCATTGGTACTTATTGCCATTGGTACTTATTGTCAACCCTCCTCGGCCATTGGTACTTATTGTCATTGGTACTTATTGTCAACCCTCCTCGGCCATCGGTACTTATTGTCAACCCTCCTCGGCCATCGGTACTTATTGACAACCCTCCTCGGCCATTGGTACTTATTGCCATCGGTACTTATTGCCAACCCTCCTCGGCCATTGGTACTTATTGCCATCGGTACTTATTGTCAACCCTCCTCGGCCATTGGTACCTATTGCCATCGGTACCTATTGCCAACCCCCCTCGGCCATTGGTACTTATTGTCATTGGTACTTATTGCCAACCCAACTAGGCCATCGGTACTTATTGTCAACCCCCCTCGGCCATTGGTACTTATTGTCAACCCTCCTCGGCCATCGGTACTTATTGCCATCGGTACTTATTGTCAACCCCCTTCGGCCATCGGTACTTATTGCCATTGGTACTTATTGCCAACCCCTCTCGGCCAGTGGTACTTATTGCCAACCCCTCTCGGCCAGTGGTACTTATTGCCAACCCCCCTCAGCCATTGGTACTTATTGCCAACCCTCCTCGGCCATTGGTACTTATTGTCAACCCGCCTCGGCCATTGGTACTTATTGCCAAACCCCCTTCGGCCATTGGTACTTATTGCCAACCCCCCTCGGCCATTGGTACTTATTGCCAACCCCCTCGGCCATCGGTACTTATTGCCAACCCCCTCGGCCATTGGTACTTATTGCCAACCCCCCTCGGCATTACTTATTGTCAACCCCCCTCGGCCATCGGTACTTATTGCCAACCCCCTCGGCCATTGGTACTTATTGCCATGTCGGTACTTATTGCCAACCCCCTCGGCCATGGTACTTATTGCCAATCCTCCTCGGCCATCGGTACTTATTGCCAACCCTCCTCGGCCATTGGTACTTATTGTCAACCCCCCTCGGCCATTGGTACTTATTGCCATCGGTACTTATTGTCAACCCCCCTCGGCCATTGGTACTTATTGTCATTGGTACTTATTGTCAACCCTCCTCGGCCATCGGTACTTATTGTCAACCCTCCTCGGCCATCGGTACTTATTGCCATCGGTACTTATTGTCAACCCTCCTCGGCCATTGGTACTTATTGCCATTGGTACTTATTGTCAACCCTCCTCGCCGCCCCAGCGGCTGGGGGCAAAAGAAATTCACTGCTGCCTGGCTGGTGTGCAGGTTGGGTAAAACTCCCACGAAACCAGCCGACCGCGTTCCACCAAAAACATATTCTAAAATTTAAATTCAAATACATATCCTAAAACTAAATAAAGTCTTGAAAAATAAATATACCACAGAACTGAAATGTAAAACGCGTTAGAAAATATAAAAATATAACCATTAAAACTGAGAAATTAAATACAAAAAAAAAAAAACTTTCTAAGTTATTAAACTTATGTTTAAAATATCGTAATACTATACTGTTAGGATTTCAAACACACGAACAATAAAACTAAACAAAAACAAATGAACAAAACAAACGAACAAAACAAACTAGGTTTAACAAAAATATAAATAAATGATTTTAAATAAATTAAATCTCTTTAGGTAAATATTTTTCCCTTCCCAAACCCTGCATGTATGTCTTTTCTCTCTATCCTTGCTATATCATATATTAACAATGCTCATTTGTTTACCATTTGTGCCTGTGGGTAGCGCACGGGACGAAGATTGTAACATTCATCTGTATTTAATACCATTTGTGTTGTGTACGTTTCACATTTTCTATTCTCGTATCACTATGCACAATTTATACAAAATTGGGAACAAATTTTATCCCACTGTTTGATTATTTGAAATAGTTTTCACACGGAATATCCACGTAACATCTTCCAAATAGTTCAGTACTCCAATGTATCATCTAACCGTACTCCAATGTATCATCTAACTAGTAGTATGTTTAGGCCTTCACCTAGCTTACGAAACCTTTTGAAACAAATCGATTAACCCCTTGTCTGTAGGGATACAATATATAGATCATTTTACGTCTGTGATGGTTGGGGTGAAATCCCCTGATAAAACAGACGCCACCAGTTTGCCGTAGGTGGCGACCCGTAAACCGGAAATAGGGATTCTGGTAGTTGAGGGGGCTCAGGGATCTCCAGCTCCTAACACACTACTTCGACCCTGGCTTCGGATAGACGTGGCGTCTGGGTTGGGCCCGGGCCTAGACAATCGGCTAGTCGTGCCTTGCTCTGGAATCGAAAAACTTATCTGCCTATCTTTCTTACTATATATGTATCGTCAGATACAAACCGTGTGTTGACTACCTTTTTTCCTTTCTTAAAGTAGATTCTTATGAGCGGCGGCTTAACGGGTTAATCGATGGATAAATAGGGGATCTGTGTGACTGTCCAGTTACTGGCAGGATCACAGTTTCCTCTACTATCAGTAGAGTATGACAGAAGAGTAGCATTAACGCTAGAGGTAGGAATACCACCTCTAAACTGCGTTCCCTGGTAGGACTCCGAGGCGGGTGGTGCCCTCTTCTGTTGAACATCAAAACAATAACCATGGCTTCCCAAAATTCCCTAAAACGACCACGACCATCAGACGATTCAGAAATACCACTTAAAGCGTATCCAAAATTCTTCATTATTGAATCAGAAATGCATGAAAAAAAAATTGGCTCACTATCTCCATTTGTTATCGAAAAATCATTGGAAAGTTTAATTGGATCACCAAAATCTGTAAAAAAAACTAAGAAACCAAACGTTACTTGTTGAAACTAAATCCAGATCACAAACTGAAAATATTTTAAAAATAAAACAAATATACGACATTGATGTTACTATAACGGAACACAGATCTCTAAACAGTTCCAAAGGTATAATCAAAGATCACATTTTAAAAGGAGTCTCGAACGAAGATATTGTTAAAAATTTAACTCCACAAGGCGTCACTCAAGCTAAAAGATTCATGTACAAAAAAGACGGCCAATTTTTTGAAACTAATACAATTTTATTAACCTTCAACAACACAGTTATTCCACCAAATCTGAAAATCTTTTATAGAATTATAAATGTCGAATTATATATACCAAATCCACTTCGATGTTTCAACTGCCAAAAATTTGGCCACCATGAAGACAACTGTAAAATTACAAAATACTCCATTTGTGAAAATTGTGGTATGGGTGAAAACGATCACCTTACCGCAAATTGCCCCAATCAATCAAAATGCGTAAACTGTAAAAAAGATCACATCTCAAAATCAAACAAATGCGAAACTTGGATAAAAGAAAAAGAAATCATTAAAATAAAGTGCTCACAAAATATCTCTTACTTCGAAGCAAGGAAAATTCAGGAAAATAAACCAGATATATCATACTCTAAAATAGTTCAATCAGCAATAAATAAGCCAATAATGAAAAATGCATACACTCAAACTGAAATTATTACTGAAATTATTACCGAAAAATCCGAAGCCAAAAACAGTTCCAATGACAAAACAAAAACTCACTTATCTTCTCAATCCTCATCCCAATCAACATCTCGTAAATCCCGATCAACATCTGTTATTAAATCAAACTCATCACAGAGTAAAACGAACCAACAAAAAAACCAAATAAACCAAATGGACCTAGCAACCTGAAACAAAACTCAGATAGACCACCGAAGGGATCAGTGGATCCCATAAAACAATCGAATAAATTCTCTTCATTAGAACATGAAGACATGGAGCTGGTACCAGATCCACCTCCAAACACTAAAATGTAATCTTTTTATGTACCATTTTTTAATCTTCTCTCCGTAAATAATGGATAAGAATAATACAATAATACAATGGAACTGTCGGGGACTAAAAGCAAACTATAATGAGATTTTAATACTTATATCTCTGCTTTCACCAAATATCCTTTGTTTGCAAGAAACTTTCCTAAAATCGACTGACCATATATATTTTAAAGATTTTATCATGTTTAATTTTATAAATAATGATTGTCAAAAGGCATCTGGTGGATCATCCATTCTCATAAAAAAGACTGTTCCACATAGTAAAATAGACTTGACTACAAATTTACAGGCCATTGCTGCCAAGGTTACACTTTCAAAAACATTTACAATTTGTTCCATTTATATACCTCCAAACTCGCCATTAAAACAAAATGATTTAGAGAATCTTGTTGAACAATTACCTCACCCTTTTATGTTAGTTGGAGATTTCAATGGACATAGTAAACTATGGGGATGTACAAATATCAATAATAAAGGAAAAATAATAGAAGACTTTATAACTGAAAATGATCTTTGTCTATTAAATGATAACAAATCGACATACCTTCATCCTGCCACAGGACATTTTTCTGCTTTAGATTTATGTATATGTCATCCAAACATTTTCTTAGATTTTGAATGGTCCGTACATGATGACCTACATGGAAGTGACCACTTCCCAATCGTAATCACAGAAATAAACAAATCAAAAGATGAATTTTACCCACAATGGAATCTACAAAAAGCTAATTGGGAAAAATTCCAAATTTTATGCAGAGAACATTTGATATTGGAAAAGATTGGGAACGAGGATCAAATCACCTCGTTTTCGAATTCACTTTTAATAATTTCAACGGAATGCATTCCGAAATCCTCTACATCTTCTAAAAGAATTAGACCATGGTTTAATGACGATTGTAAAAATGTTATAAATAAACGAAAGAATGCATTGCGTAAATTTAATAAAACTCCCACAAAAGCAAATCTCTTAAACACACAAATTACACGAGCAAAAGCTCGAAGAACTATAAAAAATGCAAAACGCACTTCATGGCAAAAATATGTATCTACTATAAACTCTAATACATCAATGAAAAGGGTTTGGAATATGGTAGCAAAAATAAATGGCAAGAGGAAAAGCTCAAAAAGTGTTCATCTAAATACATCTAATAATAGAACCCATTTAACAAAAAAAGACATATCCAATGTTTTAGGTGAAAACTTTCAAAACAACTTTTCAACATCAAACTATAATGAGAAGTTTCAGAAATTTAAAACTGAGAAAGAGAAAGAAAAAATTGATTTTCATTCTAGAAATGAAGAAAAATATAATCTACCATTCAATATGTCAGAACTCGAAACTGCTCTACAAAGAACAAAAGAAACGGCCACAGGTCCAGATCAAATCCATTATCAAATTATAAAACATTTACCAAATAATGCAATGATAACTCTTTTAGATATTTTTAATATGACGTGGGAAAGTGAGAACTTTCCCAAAGAATGGAGTGAAGCCATTATCATTCCTATTCCCAAACCAGGAAAAGATCATACAAATCCCACAAATTATCGTCCCATCGCACTAACTAGTTGTCTATGTAAAACCATGGAGAGAATGATTAACGATAGACTTGTTTGGTTCTTGGAATCAAACAGTTTGATTACGAGTTACCAAACGGGTTTTCGGAAAAATAAATGTACAACTGATCATCTAGTAAGACTAGAAACTTATATTCGTAATGCCTTCATCAAAAAAGAACATTTGGTAGCAGTTTTTTTCGATTTAGAAAAGGCATATGATACCACATGGAAATATGGTATTCTCAAAGATTTACACGATTTTGGTCTGAAAGGCCACTTGCCAAATTTTATTGCCAATTTTTTATCAAATAGAAATTTTAAAGTAAGAATTGGCTCAACGCTCTCCGATACATACAAACCAGAGCAAGGGGTGCCTCAAGGTAGTATTTTATCCCCAACACTTTTTAATATTAAAATAAATAGCATTGTGAAATGTTTAAACGAAACAGATTGCTCCTTATATGTAGATGATTTTGTAATGTTCTACAAATCTAAAAATATGGAAACCATTGAACAAAAACTCCAACAATGTCTAAATAAATTTGAAGATTGGGCAAACAAAAATGGTTTCAAATTCTCTAAAATTAAAACTCAATGCGTACATTTCTGTCAATTGAGAGGATTACATCCAGATCCAAATTTAAAAATTTACGGTTCACAAATTCCTGTAGTAGAAGAAGTAAAATTCCTAGGACTTATATTTGACAAAAAATTAACATTCATACCTCATATAAATTATCTACGGACGAAATGTCTAAAAGCTCTAAATATTTTGAAGGTGCTCTCCAATACAAATTGGGGAAGCGATTGTCCAGTTCTTATAAATCTATACAGATCACTTATCCGTTCCAAACTGGATTACGGATCCATTGTGTATGGATCGGCGAGAAAATCCTACTTGAAAAAATTAGATACAATACATCATCAAGGTCTACGACTGGCTCTAGGAGCTTTTCGCACATCTCCCGTAGAAAGCTTATATGCTGAAACAAATGAACCCTCTTTATACATACGGAGAGAGAAACTCTCGTTACAATATACAACCAAACTAGCTGCAAATCCCAAAAATCCTGCATTCAATTGCGTTTTCGAGCCTAAAAACAAAATAGTTTACGGAAACTCTCCATCCGCCATAAAACCACTAGGTCTCCGTATTAAACCATTATTAGTAGAAGCAAAAATAGATACAACAATTATACAAGAAAACAAGTTGTTAAATAAAGAACCGTGGACTTTGACTACCCCAAACATTATTTTAGATCTTCATTTGTATGAGAATAAGAAAAGTGAAACTAGCCCCGATATTTTTAAAACAAAATTTTTAGAAATAAAATCTAAATATAAAGATTATATATCCATCTACACAGATGGCTCAAAAAGACTTGAAAAGGTTGCATGTGCAGCAGTTACCCATACTAAATCAAGTACTGTAAGATTACCTGATGACAGTTCAATTTTCTCTGCAGAAACACAAGCTATCGACCTAGCTCTTTCCCTTATAACTGTTAACGAAAACGACAAATTTATTATATTTTCCGACTCTTTGTCGGTTTTAACATCTCTCAAACAACCAAACCATTCCAACCCCCTAATTCAACAACTCTTTAAAAGATACATATCTATTAGCTCCTCAAAAACTGTTGTTTTTTGTTGGATTCCCAGTCATATAAACATACGAGGAAATGATGAAGCTGATTTTCTAGCAAAGTCTGCTTTAGACTTGCCAATAACAAACTCTAAAATACCGCATACGGATTTAAAATCCAATATTAGGAAATATGTCGATAGTAAATGTCAATTAAATTGGGACAAACAAGTTGGAAATAAGTTACATGAAATTAAACCCATATTTTCAAGTACATATCGTACAAAACTAAACCGAAAAGAACAAGTTCGTTTGACTCGGTGTCGTATTGGACACACTTGGATTACACATTCTTATATATTAAATGCAGAAGAACAACCCATATGTATTCCTTGTGATGAGATATTCACAGTGAAGCACTTTTTGCTCCACTGTGCCGACCTCATCTTTACAAGGAATGCATACTTTAATACAAATAGTATACAAGAATTATTCGATTCAGTACTGCCAAGTACAATATTAGGTTTTTTAAAAGAAACTCACCTTATAAATAGATTATAATGCACCTTATTGTGATTATCAAGTATATATATTATTTAAAATGTAACCTTTTAACATAGATCACGTTTTTTAAACAATTTTTATTTTTACAAATGTTTTCGACGCCACATGACCTTATTAGGTTGAGGCGTCGGTAAATAAGATATCGTCAAGATATCCATTAAATAAATAAATAAATTGGTACTTATTGCCAACCCTCCTCGGCCATTGGTACTTATTGTCAACCGTCCTCGGCCATTGGTACTTATTGCCATCGGTACTTAATGTCAACCCCCCTCGGCCATTGGTACTTATTGCCATCGGTACTTATTGTCAAGCCCCCTCGGCCATTGGTACTTATTGCCATCAGTACTTATTGTCAACCCTCCTCGGCCATCGGTACTTATTGTCAACCCTCCTCGGCCATTTGTACTTATTGTCAACCCCCCTCGGCCATCGGTACTTATTGCCATCGGTACTTATTGTCAACCCCCCTCGGCCATCGGTACCTATTGTCAACCCTCCTCGGCCATCGGTACTTATTGTTAACCCTCCTCGGCCATCGGTACTTATTGCCATCGGTACTTATTGTCAACCCTCCTCGGCCATTGGTACTTATTGCCATTGGTACTTATTGTCAACCCTCCTCGGCCATTGGTACTTATTGTCATTGGTACCCTCCTCGGCCATCGGTACTTATTGTCAACCCTCCTCGGCCATCGGTACTTATTGACAACCCTCCTCGGTCATTGGTACTTATTGCCATCGGTACTTATTGCCAACCCTCCTCGGCCATTGGTACTTATTGCCATCGGTACTTATTGTCAACCCTCCTCGGCCATTGGTACCTATTGCCATCGGTACCTATTGCCAACCCCCCTCGGCGATTGGTACTTATTGTCAACCCTCCTCGGCCATCGGTACTTATTGCCATCGGTACTTATTGTCAACCCTCCTCGGCCATTGGTACTTATTGCCATTGGTACTTATTGTCAACCCTCCTCGGCCATTGGTACTTATTGTCATTGGCACTTATTGTCAACCCTCCTCGGCCATCGGTACTTATTGTCAACCCTCCTCGGCCTTCGGTACTTATTGACAACCCTCCTCGGCCATTGGTACTTATTGCCATCGGTACTTATTGCCAACCCTCCTCGGCCATTGGTACTTATTGCCATCGGTACTTATTGTCGACCCTCCTCGGCCATTGGTACCTATTGCCATCGGTACCTATTGCCAACCCCCCTCGGCCATTGGTACTTATTGTCATTGGTACTTATTGCCAACCCAACTAGGCCATCGGTACTTATTGTCAACGCCCCTCGGCCATTGGTACTTATTGTCAACCCTCCTCGGCCATCGGTACTTATTGCCATCGGTACTTATTGTCAACCCCCTTCGGCCATCGGTACTTATTGCCATTGGTACTTATTGCCAACCCCTCTCGGCCAGTGGTACTTATTGCCAACCCCTCTCGGCCAGTGGTACTTATTGCCAACCCCCCTCAGCCATTGATACTTATTGCCAACCCTCCTCGGCCATTGGTACTTATTGTCAACCCGCCTCGGCCATTGGTACGTATTGCCATTGGTACTTATTGCCAACCCTCCTCGGCCATTGGTACTTATTGTCAACCGTCCTCGGCCATTGGTACTTATTGCCAACCCCCCTCAGCCATTGGTACTTATTGTCAACCCTCCTCGGCCATTGGTACTTATTGCCATTGGTACTTAT
>CM026388.1:416229-454616 GCA_014843695.1 Archivesica marissinica | reverse complement strand
TATATCTTGTAGTAATATAATCATTTTATCGGTATATGTCACTATCCTGGATTCTGATTGGTCGGTTATAACGTCATTGGATAAATGATAATAGCAATACCGGTTCTAACTAGTTTTCTATTTATAGTAACGTAGGTATTTGTTATTTATAGCAATACGCTCTCCTGGAATGAATATAAACAGCCTATTCCAACTAGTTTTCTATTTATAGTAACTTAGGTCATTTATAGGATAGGTCTATACGTGTCTATGCATGATTTCGTGACGCCAACGACTGTCTGATGTAATATTCCGGAAACTATAAACACGCTCAGCGACTTAAGTATCGGATGCCTTAGTGTAAAGATATTTAGGTACCTATACGAATTATATAATATCAACATCTTACGATCGAAATGACGATAATAAATATAATCGGTATAATTAGAATGTGTAGAGGGAGTGTGTACGGACATTAGCTACGTAATTAGAATTAAGGGTAGATACGGACAGAAATGGAGCGACACACCCCGAGTCGAATGGACCATTAATATGAGAGATAGTGTTTTCCCGCCATTTTTATCCTCCATTTTGAAAATCGTAGTCGCGGAAGGTATAATCGTTTATCGAAATCCCTGGATAAATAGGACCTATAATAAAGCTTATATAACGAATTTATATCGGTACTTCCGGTTTTTCGGATCACTACTTCCGGTATGAGATCGGACCATTAATTGAGCCGCGGATTCGTCATTGTCTCTTCGAGATCTTTCCGACGATACCAAACACGGCCAGTTTCCTCGAAAGTTCATTTTTCTTCAAACTTATTTACGATTAAAGGGACATAATCAGTATTATAGATATATCGAATAATGATAGATCAAAATGAAGGGTAGCGTCGGAAAACATCATGAAAACAGCAAAGCCGTTGTTTTGGAGGATAGTACACGAGGCAGAAGATGCTCCACCGACAGCCAGACCGCCGGACGGTCGGTCGGACAGACAGACAGACAGACAGACGGACGGACAGACATACAGACAGATATGTATCGAGGGGCACCCTGGGTATTCCCCCACAACTAACAGACACAGGCGTTTGGGGTCTGTACTATTTTTTTTATTTAAACCGGCAGGCAGGCAGACAGCGGATCTGCTTGCCACTGAGAGAGCATTTCCATTCATTAAATAGACAGTTACCTGGATTTTGATTTGTAACGTATACACACTACGTCAAGAGTCTGTTTATCTAAGTTACTGCATTATTGAGGCTATACAAGCTACATCGCACCAAACAACTGATTAGGTGTGGATGACCTGGTGATTAAGTTATGTAGGCACTCAGGGCTTATCAGATAATCCTCTATGTGGTAGCTTAGAGAAATGTTGTTGGTTACATGGTATGTGCGCACTCTGCGCTTATCAGTTAATCAGTTATGTTGCAGCTCAGAGATGACAACCGTGGTATGTACACGCGTTAATTACTTCGATGTCATTTTGTGTACCTACTGCGCTGGTGATTTTTCTCGCATTCCCGGATAAGGTTATTTAGGGTCAACATAGAAACATGCGAGCGGACAGGATATCCCATTCATTCCGATGTATCGAACAGACGAGATAGTATGCGTCATACTAACCGATATGATTTATTCGGATATATACGCGTTATTTATATGACTAACCTCTATTGCCACCAGACATACGTTCGCGCGGACGGGTTTTATAATTTGAACATTTATATTAATAGTTGCATCCAGCGTCTCGTATAGAATGGATAATATTATTTTATTACAAAATTGCTAGATCGCGAAACAAGTTGTTACGACTTATCGCTCCGTATATCTCATTCCTGATGGAATCCATCGCCCTGTAAAACGTACATTACGGATTATTAATAATTTCTCGCGTTTTTATGGAAGTATACGTAACGATATATATTATTCATTTTCGTACATAGGTTAAGTTTGTAATTAGGATTTCTTACTCGATAAAAACGTACGCCTAGCTCGAATAATATAATGAACTTACCCGTATATTCGTTGAAGCTGCTTGAGTACTAAGACCGTTCTAATCGGACTATATTTATATAGAAGCGTTCGTAATAGTTATTTATGGATCGGTTCGTAGTCTATATTTATAGAATGGTACGAGATCGCTATTTATAAAGCTATTACCAATAGGCTCTATAGTGACGCGTATACCAAAAAAAGCAAAGAGCTCTGTAGTGGTGGTGGTGACGTATACGCAACAAGTGGTGACGTATATACAACAACCAAAGAGATCGGTAGTTGCGCGATATATCATCAATAGGCTCTATAGTGATGACGTATACGCAACAAGTGATGACGTATACACAACACCCAAAGAGACGCATGTATCATCTAGTCTGTACTAACAGCAAAGAAACAGCATAACAATTCTCAAAGCTCATGTTTTGTCACCGTAACGATTGTCGTAAGTCCACAAATTACACTCGATTTATGGATGTATCCAGTTTCTAATTAGCTTTTTACCCTAGAGTTATTGCCTATATCGATTTATGGATGTATCCATTTTCTAATTAGCTTTCTACCCTAGAGTTATTGCCTATATCGATTTATGGATGTATCCATTTTCTAATTAGCTTTTTACCCTAGAGTTATTGCCTATATCGATTTATGGATGTATCCATTTTCTAATTAGCTTTTTACCCTAGAGTTATTGCTTATATCGATTTATGGATGTATCCATTTTCTAATCAGCTTTTTACCCTAGAGTTATTGCCTATATCCACTTATGGCCGGGAATATACGGTAATGGTTATCGTGAAGGGTATTGTATGTAGTATATTGTAAATTGTGTAATGTTTGTTGCAGATGAGGTCACTAGGTGAGAATATAAGAGCAGCAGCAGCGCTGCATTCCACTTACGTTGAAGAAATGAGAGTAAGTATAACATTTTGTAATAATAAATCTGTAATTTTGAATATTATTATGCTTAAATGTTAGTTGTTATATCCTTTTGTGTACAAAATCCCTACACCTGTACATGGATACCCTTGAATCAATGTGGTCCCTACACATGTACATGGATACCCTTGAATCAATGTGGTCCCTACACATGTACATGGATACCCTTGAATCAATGTGGTCCCTACACATGTACATGGATACCCTTGAATCAATGTGGTCCCTACACATGTACATGGATACCCTTGAATCAATGTGGTCCCTACACATGTACATGGATACCCTTGAATCAATGTGGTCCCTACACATGTACATGGATACCCTTGAATCAGTGTGGTCCCTACACATGTACATGGATACCCTTGATCAATGTGACCTGTAAGCCCTGAACGTAATGTGACTAGTAAATGCTGAACGTAATGTGACCTGCAAGCCCTGAACGTAATGTGATCTGCAAGTCCTGAACGTAATGTGACCTGCAAATGCTGAACGTAATGTGACCTGCAAGCCCTGAACGTATGTGACCTACAAGCCCTGAACGTATGTGACCAGCAAATGCTGAACGTAATGTGACCTGCAAGCCCTGAACGTAATGTGATCTGCAAACCCTGAATGTAATGTGACCTGCAAGCCCTGAATGTAATGTGACCGGCAAACCCTGAACGTAATGTGACCTGCAAGCCCTGAACGTATGTGACCAGCAAATGCTGAACGTAATGTGACCTGCAAGCCCTGAACGTATGTGACCAGCAAATGCTGAACGTAATGTGACCTGTAAGCCCTGAACGTAATGTGACCAGCAAATGCTGAACATAATGTGACCTGCAAGCCCTGAACGTAATGTGACCTGCAAGCCCTGAACGTAATGTGACCTGCAAACTCTGAACGTAATGTGACCTGCAAACTCTGAACGTAATGTGACCTGCAAACTCCGAACGAATGTGACCTGCAAACACCGAACGTATGTGACCAGCAAATGCTGAACGTAATGTGACCTGTAAGCCCTGAACGTAATGTGACCAGCAAATGCTGAACATAATGTGACCTGCAAGCCCTGAACGTATGTGACCAGCAAATGCTGAACGTAATGTGACCTGTAAGCCCTGAACGTAATGTGACCAGCAAATGCTGAACATAATGTGACCTGCAAGCCCTGAACGTAATGTGACCTGCAAGCCCTGAACGTAATGTGACCTGCAAACTCTGAACGTAATGTGACCTGCAAACTCTGAACGTAATGTGACCTGCAAACTCCGAACGAATGTGACCTGCAAACACCGAACGTATGTGACCAGCAAATGCTGAACGTAATGTGACCTGTAAGCCCTGAACGTAATGAGACCAGCAAGCCCTGAACGTAATGTGACCAGCAAATGCTGAACATAATGTGACCTGCAAGCCCTGAACGTATGTGACCTGTAAGCCCTGAACGTAATGTGACCAGTAAGCACCGAACGTAATGTGACCAGCAAATGCTGAACGTAATGTGACCAGCAAACCCTGAACGTAATGTGACCTGCAAGCCCTGAACGTAATGTGACCTGCACGCCCTGAACGTAATGTGACCTGCAAGCCCTGAAAATAATGTGACCTGCAAGCCCTGAACGTATGTGACCAGAAAATGCTGAACGTATGTGACCTGCAAGCCCTGAACGTAATGTGACCTGCAAGTCCTGAACGTAATGTGACATGCAAACCCTGAACGTATATGACCAGCAAATGCTGAACGTAATGTGACCAGCAAACCCTGAACGTAATGTGACCTGCAAGCCCTGAACGTAATTTGACCTGCAAGCCCTGAACGTAATGTGACATGCAAACCCTGAACGTAATGTGACCTGCAAACTCTGAACGTAATGTGACCTGCAAACACCGAATGAATGTGACCTGCAAACACCGAACGTAATGTGACCTGCAAACTCTGAACGTAATGTGACCTGCAAACTCCGAACGAATGTGACCTGCAAACACCGAACGTATGTGACCAGCAAATGCTGAACGTAATGTGACCTGCAAGCCCTGAACGTAATGTGACATGCAAACCCTGAACGTATGTGACCTGCAAATGCTGAATGTATGTGACCTGCAAACCCTGAACGTAATGTGACCTGCAAGTCCTGAACGTAATGTGACCTGCAAATGCTGAATGTAATGTGACCTGCAAGCCCTAAGCGTAATGTGACCTGCAAGCCCTGAACATAATGTGATCTGCAAACCCTGAACGTAATGTGACCTGCAAGCCCTGAACGTAATGTGACCTGCAAGCCCTGAACGTATGTGACCTGCAAGCCCTGAACGTATGTGACCAGCAAATGCTGAACGTAATGTGACCTGCAAGCCCTGAACGTAATGTGACCTGCAAGCCCTGAACGTAATGTGACATGCAAACCCTGAACGTAATGTGACCTGCAAACTCTGAACGTAATGTGACCTGCAAACTCCGAACGAATGTGACCTGCAAACACCGAACGTATGTGACCAGCAAATGCTGAACGTAATGTGACCTGTAAGCCCTGAACGTAATGTGACCAGCAAATGCTGAACATAATGTGACCTGCAAGCACTGAACGTATGTGACCAGCAAATGCTGAACGTAATGTGACCAGCAAACCCTGAACGTAATGTGACCAGCAAACCCTGAACGTAATGTGACCTGCAAGCCCTGAACGTAATGTGACCTGCAAGCCCTGAACGTAATGCGACCTGCAAGCCCTGAAAATAATGTGACCTGCAAGACAAGCCCTGAACGTATGTGACCAGAAAATGCTGAAAATATGTGACAAGCAAATGCTGAACGTATGTGACATGCAAACCCTGAATGTAATATGACCTGCAAGCCCTGAACGTATGTGACCTGCAAGCCCTGAACGTATGTGACCAGAAAATGCTGAACGTATGTGACCTGCAAGCCCTGAACGTAATGTGACCTGCAAGTCCTGAACGTAATGTGACATGCAAACCCTGAACGTAATGTGTCCTGCAAACCCTGAAAGTATGTGACCAGCAAATGCTGAATGTATGTGACCTGCAAATGCTGAATGTATGTGACCTGCAAACCCTGAATGTAATGTGACCTGCAAGCCCTGAACGTAATGTGACCTGCAAATGCTGAACATAATGTGACCTGCAAACTCTGAACGTAATGTGACCTGCAAACTCCGAACGAATGTGACCTGCAAACACCGAACGTATGTGACCAGCAAATGCTGAACGTAATGTGACCTGTAAGCCCTGAACGTAATGTGACCAGCAAATGCTGAACATAATGTGACCTGCAAGCCCTGAACGTATGTGACCAGCAAATGCTGAACGTAATGTGACCTGCAAGCCCTGAACGTAATGTGACCTGCAAGCCCTGAACGTAATGTGACCTGTAAGCCCTGAACGTAATGTGACCAGCAAATGCTGAACATAATGTGACCTGCAAGCCCTGAATGTATGTGACCAGCAAACCCTGAACGTAATGTGACCTGCAAGCCCTGAACGTAATGTGACCTGCAAGCCCTGAACATAATGTGACCTGCAAGCCCTGAACGTATGTGACCAGAAAATGCTGAACATATGTGACAAGCAAATGATGAACGTATGTGACATGCAAACCCTGAATGTAATATAACCTGCAAGCCCTGAACGTATGTGACCAGAAAATGCTGAACATATGTGACCAGCAATGCTGAACGTAATGTGACCTGCAAGCCCTGAACGTATGTGACCTGCAAGCCCTGAACGTAATGTGACCTGCAAACTCTGAACATAATGTGACCTGCAAACACTGAACGAATGTGACCTGCAAACACTGACCATAATGTGACCTGCAAACCCTGAACGTAATGTGACCTGCAAGCCCTGAACGTAATGTGATCTGCAAACCCTGAACATAATGTGACCTGCAAGCCCTGAACGTAATGTGACCTGCAAACCCTGAAAGTATGTGACCAGCAAATGCTGAACGTATGTGACTTGCAAATGCTGAATGTATGTGACCTGCAAACCCTGAATGTAATGTGACCTGCAAGCCCTGAACGTATGTGACCTGCAAGCCCTGAACATATGTGACCTGCAAACTCTGAACGTAATGTGACCTGCAAACACCGAATGAATGTGACCTGCAAACACCGAACGTAATGTGACCTGCAAGACCTGAACGTAATATGACCTGCAAGACCTGAACGTAATGTGACCTGCAAGCCCTGAACGTAATGTGACATGCAAACCCTGAACGTATGTGACCTGCAAATGCTGAATGTATGTGACCTGCAAACCCTGAACGTAATGTGACCTGCAAGTCCTGAATGTAATGTGACCTGCAAATGCTGAATGTATGTGACCTGCAAACCCTGAACGTAATGTGACCTGCAAGTCCTGAACGTAATGTGACCTGCAAGCCCTAAGCGTAATGTGACCTGCAAGCCCTGAACGTAATGTGATCTGCAAACCCTGAACGTAATGTGACCTGCAAGCCCTGAACATAATGTGATCTGCAAGCCCTGAACGTATGTGACCTGCACGCCCTGAACGTATGTGACCAGCAAATGCTGAATGTAATGTGACCTGTAAGCCCTGAACGTAATGTGACCAGCAAATGCTGAACATAATGTGACCTGCAAGCCCTGAACGTAATGTGACATGCAAACCCTGAACGTAATGTGACCTGCAAACTCTGAACGTAATGTGACCTGCAAACTCCGAACGAATGTGACCTGCAAACACCGAACGTATGTGACCAGCAAATGCTGAACGTAATGTGACCTGTAAGCCCTGAACGTAATGTGACCAGCAAATGCTGAACATAATGTGACCTGCAAGCCCTGAACGTATATGACCAGCAAATGCTGAACGTAATGTGACCAGCAAACCCTGAACATAATGTGACCTGCAAGCCCTGAACGTAATGTGACCTGCAAGCCCTGAACGTAATGTGACATGCAAACCCTGAACGTAATGTGACCTGCAAACTCTGAACGTAATGTGACCTGCAAACACCGAATGAATGTGACCTGCAAACACCGAACGTATGTGACCAGCAAATGCTGAACGTAATGTGACCAGCAAACCCTGAACGTAATGTGACCTGCAAATGCTGAACGTAATGTGACCAGCAAACCCTGAACGTAATGTGACCTGCAAACCCTGAACGTATGTGACCAGCAAATGCTGATCGTAATGTGACCAGCAAACCCTGAACGTAATGTGACCTGTAAGCCCTGAACGTAATGTGACCAGCAAATGCTGAACATAATGTGACCTGCAAGCCCTGAACGTATGTGACCAGCAAATGCTGAACGTAATGTGACCAGCAAACCCTGAACGTAATGTGACCTGCAAGCCCTGAACGTAATGTGACCTGCAAGCCCTGAACGTAATGTGACCTGCAAGCCCTGAACATAATGTGACCTGCAAGCCCTGAACGTATGTGACCAGAAAATGCTGAACATATGTGACAAGCAAATGCTGAACGTATGTGACATGCAAACCCTGAATGTAATATGACCTGCAAGCCCTGAACGTATGTGACCTGCAAGCCCTGAACGTAATGTGACATGCAAACCCTGAACGTAATGTGACCTGCAAACTCTGAACGTAATGTGACCTGCAAACTCCGAACGAATGTGACCTGCAAACACCGAACGTATGTGACCAGCAAATGCTGAACGTAATGTGACCTGTAAGCCCTGAACGTAATGTGACCAGCAAATGCTGAACATAATGTGACCTGCAAGCACTGAACGTATGTGACCAGCAAATGCTGAACGTAATGTGACCAGCAAACCCTGAACGTAATGTGACCAGCAAACCCTGAACGTAATGTGACCTGCAAGCCCTGAACGTAATGTGACCTGCAAGCCCTGAACGTAATGTGACCTGCAAGCCCTGAAAATAATGTGACCTGCAAGACAAGCCCTGAACGTATGTGACCAGAAAATGCTGAAAATATGTGACAAGCAAATGCTGAACGTATGTGACATGCAAACCCTGAATGTAATATGACCTGCAAGCCCTGAACGTATGTGACCTGCAAGCCCTGAACGTATGTGACCAGAAAATGCTGAACGTATGTGACCTGCAAGCCCTGAACGTAATGTGACCTGCAAGTCCTGAACGTAATGTGACATGCAAACCCTGAACGTAATGTGTCCTGCAAACCCTGAAAGTATGTGACCAGCAAATGCTGAATGTATGTGACCTGCAAATGCTGAATGTATGTGACCTGCAAACCCTGAATGTAATGTGACCTGCAAGCCCTGAACGTAATGTGACCTGCAAATGCTGAACATAATGTGACCTGCAAACTCTGAACGTAATGTGACCTGCAAACTCCGAACGAATGTGACCTGCAAACACCGAACGTATGTGACCAGCAAATGCTGAACGTAATGTGACCTGTAAGCCCTGAACGTAATGTGACCAGCAAATGCTGAACATAATGTGACCTGCAAGCCCTGAACGTATGTGACCAGCAAATGCTGAACGTAATGTGACCTGCAAGCCCTGAACGTAATGTGACCTGCAAGCCCTGAACGTAATGTGACCTGTAAGCCCTGAACGTAATGTGACCAGCAAATGCTGAACATAATGTGACCTGCAAGCCCTGAATGTATGTGACCAGCAAACACCAAACGTAATGTGACCTGCAAGCCCTGAACGTAATGTGACCTGCAAGCCCTGATCGTATGTGACCAACAAATGCTGAACGTAATGTGACCTGCAAGCCCTGAACGTAATGTGACCTGCAAGCCCTGAACGTATGTGACCTGCAAGCCCTGAACGTATGTGACCAGCAAATGCTGAACGTAATGTGACCTGTAAGCCCTGAACGTAATGTGACCAGCAAATGCTGAACATAATGTGACCTGCAAGCCCTGAACGTATGTGACCTGCAAATGCTGAACGTAATGTGACCTGCAAGCCCTGAACGTAATGTGACCTGCAAGCCCTGAACGTATGTGACCAGCAAATGCTGAACGTAATATGACCTGCAAGCCCTGAACGCAATGTGACCTGCAAACCCTGAACGTAATGTGACCTGCAAGCTCTGAACGTAATGTGACATGCAAAACCCTGAACGTAATGTGACCTGCAAGCCCTGAACGTATGTGACCTGCAAGCCCTGAACGCAATGTCACCTGCAAGCCCTGAACGTAATGTGACATGCAAACCCTGAACATAATGTCACCTGCAAGCCCTGAACGTAATGTGACATGCAAGCCCTGAACGTAGGTGACTCAGCAATTGCTGAACGTATGTGACCAGCAAATGCTGAAAGTATGTGACCTGCAAATGCTGAATGTATGTGACCTGCAAATGCTGAATGTATGTGACCTGCAAATGCTGAATGTATGTGACCTGCAAATGCTGAATGTATGTGCTCTGCAAATGCTGAATGTATGTGACCTGCAAACCCTGAATGTATGTGACCTGCAAACCCTGAACGTATGTGACCTGCAAATGCTGAATGTATGTGACCTGCAAATGCTGAACGTAATGTGACCTGCAAGCCCTGAACGTATGTGACATGCAAACCCTGAACGTAATGTGACCTGCAAATGCTGAACGTAATGTGACCTGCAAGCCCTAAGTGTAATGTGACCTGCAAGCCCTGAACGTAATGTGATCTGCAATCCCTGAACGTATGTGACCTGCAAACCCTGAACGTATGTGACCTGCAAATGCTGAATGTATGTGACCTGCAAATGCTGAACGTAATGTGACCTGCAAGCCCTGAACGTAATGTGACCTGCAAATGTTGAGCGTAATGTGACCTGCAAGCCCTAAGTGTAATGTGACCTGCAAGCCCTGAACATAATGTGATCTGCAATCCCTGAACGTAATGTGACCTGCAAGCCCTGAACGTAATGTGACCTGCAAGCCCTGAATGTATGTGACCTGCAAGCCCTGAACGTATGTGACCAGCAAATGCTGAACATAATGTGACCTGCAAGCTCTGAACGTAATGTGACCTGCAAATGCTGAACGTAATGTGACCTGCAAGCCCTGAACGTAATGTGACCTGCAAGCCCTGAACGTATGTGACCAGCAAATGCTGAACGTAATGTGACCAGCAAACCCTGAACTTAATGTGACATGCAAACCCTGAACATATGTGACCTGCAAATGCTGAACGTATGTGACCTGCAAATGCTGAATATATGTGACCTGCAAATGTTGAATGTATGTGACCTGCAAACCCTGAACGTATGTGACCTGCAAACCCTGAACGTATGTGACCTGCAAATGCTGAATGTATGTGACCTGCAAATGCTGAATGTATGTGACCTGCAAATGCTGAACGTAATGTGACCTGCAAGCCCTGAACGTAATGTGACCAGCAAATGCTGAACGTAATATGACCTGCAAGCCCTGAACGTATGTGACCTGCAAACCCTGAATGTATGTGACCTGCAAGCCCTGAACGCAATGTGACCTGCAAGCCCTGAACGCAATGTGACCTGCAAGCCCTGAACGCAATGTGACCTGCAAGCCTTGAACGTAATGTGACATGCAAACCCTGAACGTAATGTGACATGCAAACCCTGAACGTAATGTGACCTGCAAACCCTGAACGTATGTGACCAGCAAATGCTGAACGTATGTGACCAGCAAATGCTGAACGTAATGTGATCAGCAAACCCTGAACGTAATGTGACCTGCAAGCCCTGAACGTATGTGACCAGCAAATGCTGAACGTAATGTGACATGCAATCCCTGAACGTATGTGACCTACAAGCCCTGAACGTAATGTGACCTACAAACCCTGAACGTAATGTGACCTACAAGCTCTGAACGTATGTGACATGCAAGTCCTGAATGTAATGTGACCTGCAAACCCTGAACGTAATGTGACCTGCAAGTCCTGAACGTAATGTGACATGCAAACCCTGAACGTAATGTGACCTGCAAATGCTGAATGTATGTGACCTGCAAACCCTGAATGTAATGTGACCTGCAAGCCCTGAACGTAATGTGACCTGCAAATGCTGAACGTAATGTGACCTGCAAGCCCTGAACGTAATGTGACCTGCAAGCCCTGAACGTAATGTGACCTGCAAGGCCTGAACATATGTGACCTGCAAGCCCTGAACGTATGTAACCAGCAAATGCTGAACGTATGTGACCTGCAAACCCTGAACGTAATGTGACATGCAAACCCTGAACGTAATGTGACCTGCAAACTCTGAACGTAATGTGACCTGCAAACACCGAACGAATGTGACCTGCAAACACCGAACGTAATGTGACCTGCAAGCCCTGAATGTAGGTGACAAGCAAATGCTGAACGTATTGTAATCTGCAAGCCCTGAACGTAATGTGACCTGCAAGCCCTGAACGTAATGTGACCTGCAAGCCCTGATCGTATGTGACCAACAAATGCTGAACGTAATGTGACCTGCAAGCCCTGAACGTAATGTGACCTGCAAGCCCTGATCGTATGTGACCAACAAATGCTGAACATAATGTGACCTGCAGGCCCTGAACATAATGTGACCTGCAAGCCCTAAACGTATGTGACCAGCAAATGCTGACCGTAATGTGACCTGCAAGCCCAGAACGTATGTGACCTGCAAGCCCTGAACGTATTTGACCTGCAAGCCCTGAACGTAATGTGACCTGCAAGTCCTGAACGTAATGTGACATGCAAACCCTGAACGTAATGTGACCTGCAAACCCAGAAAGTATGTGACCAGCAAATGCTGAATGTATGTGACCTGCAAATGCTGAATGTATGTGACCTGCAAACCCTGAATGTAATGTGACCTGCAAGCCCTGAACGTATGTGACCTGCAAGCCCTGAACGTATGTAACCAGCAAATGCTGAACGTATGTGACCTGCAAACACCGAATGAATGTGACCTGCAAACACCAAACGTAATGTGACCTGCAAGTCCTGAACGTAATGTGACCAGCAAATGCTGAACGTAATATGACCTGCAAGCCCTGAACGTATGTGACCTGCAAACCCTGAACGTATGTGACCTGCAAGCCCTGAACGCAATGTGACCTGCAAGCCCTGAACGCAATGTGACCTGCAAGCCTTGAACGTAATGTGACATGCAAACCCTGAACGTAATGTGACATGCAAGCCCTGAACGCAATGTGACCTGCAAGCCCTGAACGCAATGTGACCTGCAAGCCTTGAACGTAATGTGACATGCAAACCCTGAACGTAATGTGACATGCAAACCCTGAACGTAATGTGACCTGCAAGCCCTGGACATATGTGACCTGCAAGCCCTGAACGTATGTGACCCTGCAAGCTCTGAACATAATGTGACATGCAAGCCCTGAACGTAATGTGACCTGCAAGCCTTGAACGTAATGTGACATGCAAACCCTGAACGTAATGTGACCTGCAAGCCCTGAACGTAATGTGACCTGCAAACCCTGAACGTAATGTGACCTGCAAGCCCTGAACATATGTGACCAGCAATTGCTGAACATATGTGACCAGCAAATGCTGAAAGTATGTGACCTGCAAGCCATGAACGTATGTGACCTGCAAATGCTGAATGTATGTGACCTACAAATGCTGAATGTATGTGCCCTGCAAATGCTGAATGTATGTGACCTGCAAACCCTGAACGTATGTGACCTGCAAACCCTGAACGTATGTGACCTGCAAATGCTGAATGTATGTGACCTGCAAATGCTGAATGTATGTGACCTGCAAATGCTGAACGTAATGTGACCTGCAAGCCCTGAACGTAATGTGACCAGCAAATGCTGAACGTAATATGACCTGCAAGCCCTGAACGTATGTGACCTGCAAACCCTGAACGTATGTGACCTGCAAGCCCTGAATGCAATGTGACCTGCAAGCCCTGAACGCAATGTGACCTGCAAGCCTTGAACGTAATGTGACGTGCAAACCCTGAACGTAATGTGACATGCAAGCCCTGAACGCAATGTGACCTGCAAGACCTGAACGCAATGTGACCTGCAAGCCTTGAACGTAATGTGACATGCAAACCCTGAACGTAATGTGACATGCAAACCCTGAACGTAATGTGACCTGCAAGCCCTGGACATATGTGACCTGCAAGCCCTGAACGTATGTGACCCTGCAAGGTCTGAACGTAATGTGACATGCAAGCCCTGAACGTAATGTGACCTGCAAGCCTTGAACGTAATGTGACATGCAAACCCTGAACGTAATGTGACCTGCAAGCCCTGAACGTAATGTGACCTGCAAACCCTGAACGTAATGTGACCTGCAAACCCTGAACGTAATGTGACCTGCAAGCCCTGAACGTATGTGACCAGCAATTGCTGAACGTATGTGACCAGCAAATGCTGAAAGTATGTGACCTGCAAGCCATGAACGTATGTGACCTGCAAATGCTGAATGTATGTGACCTGCAAATGCTGAATGTATGTGCCCTGCAAATGTTGAATGTATGTGACCTGCAAACCCTGAACGTATGTGACCTGCAAACTCTGAACATATGTGACCTGCAAACACCGAACGTAATGTGACCTTCAAACCCTGAATTTAATGTGACCTGCAAATGCTGAATGTATGTGACCTGCAAACCCTGAACGTATGTGACCTGCAAACTCTGAACATATGTGACCTGCAAACACCGAACGTAATGTGACCATCAAACCCTGAATTTAATGTGACCTGCAAACTCTGAAGGTAATGTGACCTGCAAATGCTGAATGTATGTGACCTGCAAACCCTGAACGTAATGTGACCTGCAAACCCTGAATGTAATGTGACCTGCAAACCCTGAACGTAATGTGACCTGCAAACCCTGAGCGTAATGTGACCTGCAAGCCCTGAACGTATGTGACAAGCAAATGCTGAACGTAATGTGACCTGCAAGCCCTGAACGTAATGTGACCTGCAAGCCCTAAACGTAATGTGACCTGCAAGCCCTGAACGTAATGTGACATGCAAACCCTGAACGTAATGTGACCTGCAAACCCTGAACGAATGTGACCTGCAAATGCTGAATGTATGTGACCTGCAAACCCTGAACGTAATGTGACCTGCAAGTCCTGAACGTAATGTGACCTGCAAATGCTGAACGTAATGTGACCTGCAAGCCCTAAGCATAATGTGACCTGCAAGCCCTGAACGTAATGTGATTTGCAAACCCTGAACGTAATGTGACCTTCAAGCCCTGAACATAATGTGACCTGCAAGCCCTGAACGTATGTGACCTGCAAGCCCTGAACGTATGTGACCAGCAAATGCTGAACGTAATGTGACCTGTAAGCCCTGAACGTAATGTGACCAGCAAATGCTGAACATAATGTGACCTGCAAGCCCTGAACGTATGTGACCAGCAAATGCTGAACGTAATGTGACCTGTAAGCCCTGAACGTAATGTGACCAGCAAATGCTGAACATAATGTGACCTGCAAGCCCTGAACGTATGTGACCAGCAAATGCTGAACGTAATGTGACCAGCAAACCCTGAACGTAATGTGACCTGCAAGCCCTGAACGTAATGTGACCTGCAAGCCCTGAACGTAATGTGACCTGCAAGCCCTGAACATAATGTGACCTGCAAGCCCTGAACGTATGTGACCAGAAACTGCTGAACATATGTGACAAGCAAATGCTGAACGTATGTGACATGCAAACCCTGAATTTAATATGACCTGCAAGCCCTGAACGTATGTGACCAGCAATGCTGAACGTAATGTGACATGCAAAACCCTGAACGTAATGTGACCTGCAAGCCCTGAACGTATGTGACATGCAAGCCCTGAACGTAATGTGACCTGCAAACTCTGAACATAATGTGACCTGCAAACACCGAACGTAATGTGACCTGCAAACCCTGAACGTAATGTGACCTGCAAACTCTGAAGGTAATGTGACCTGCAAATGCTGAATGTAATGTGACCTGCAAACCCTGAACGTAATGTGACCTGCAAACCCTGAACGTAATGTGACCTGCAAACCCTGAGCGTAATGTGACCTGCAAGCCCTGAACGTAATGTGACCTGCAAGCCCTGAACGTAATGTGACCTGCAAACCCTGAACGTAATGTGACCTGCAAACCCTGAGCGTAATGTGACCTGCAAGCCCTGAACGTAATGTGACCTGCAAGCCCTGAACGTATGTGACAAGCAAATGCTGAACGTAATGTGACCTGCAAGCCCTGAACGTAATGTGACCTGCAAGCCCTGAACGTATGTGACCAACAAATGCTGAACATAATGTGACATGCAAAACCCTGAACGTATGTGACCTGCAAACCCTGAACGTATGTGACCTGCAAACTCTGAACATATGTGACCTGCAAACACCGAACGTAATGTGACCATCAAACCCTGAATTTAATGTGACCTGCAAACTCTGAAGGTAATGTGACCTGCAAATGCTGAATGTATGTGACCTGCAAACCCTGAACGTAATGTGACCTGCAAACCCTGAATGTAATGTGACCTGCAAACCCTGAACGTAATGTGACCTGCAAACCCTGAGCGTAATGTGACCTGCAAGCCCTGAACGTATGTGACAAGCAAATGCTGAACGTAATGTGACCTGCAAGCCCTGAACGTAATGTGACCTGCAAGCCCTGAACGTAATGTGACCTGCAAGCCCTGAACGTAATGTGACATGCAAACCCTGAACGTAATGTGACCTGCAAACCCTGAACGAATGTGACCTGCAAATGCTGAATGTATGTGACCTGCAAACCCTGAACGTAATGTGACCTGCAAGTCCTGAACGTAATGTGACCTGCAAATGCTGAACGTAATGTGACCTGCAAGCCCTGAACATAATGTGACCTGCAAGCCCTGAACGTAATGTGATTTGCAAACCCTGAACGTAATGTGACCTTCAAGCCCTGAACATAATGTGACCTGCAAGCCCTGAACGTATGTGACCTGCAAGCCCTGAACGTATGTGACCAGCAAATGCTGAACGTAATGTGACCTGCAAACTCTGAACGTAATGTGACCTGCAAACTCCGAACGAATGTGACCTGCAAACACCGAACGTATGTGACCAGCAAATGCTGAACGTAATGTGACCTGTAAGCCCTGAACGTAATGTGACCAGCAAATGCTGAACATAATGTGACCTGCAAGCCCTGAACGTATATGACCAGCAAATGCTGAACGTAATGTGACCAGCAAACCCTGAACATAATGTGACCTGCAAGCCCTGAACGTAATGTGACCTGCAAGCCCTGAACGTAATGTGACATGCAAACCCTGAACGTAATGTGACCTGCAAACTCTGAACGTAATGTGACCTGCAAACACCGAATGAATGTGACCTGCAAACACCGAACGTATGTGACCAGCAAATGCTGAACGTAATGTGACCAGCAAACCCTGAACGTAATGTGACCTGCAAATGCTGAACGTAATGTGACCAGCAAACCCTGAACGTAATGTGACCTGCAAACCCTGAACGTATGTGACCAGCAAATGCTGATCGTAATGTGACCAGCAAACCCTGAACGTAATGTGACCTGTAAGCCCTGAACGTAATGTGACCAGCAAATGCTGAACATAATGTGACCTGCAAGCCCTGAACGTATGTGACCAGCAAATGCTGAACGTAATGTGACCAGCAAACCCTGAACGTAATGTGACCTGCAAGCCCTGAACGTAATGTGACCTGCAAGCCCTGAACGTAATGTGACCTGCAAGCCCTGAACATAATGTGACCTGCAAGCCCTGAACGTATGTGACCAGAAAATGCTGAACATATGTGACAAGCAAATGCTGAACGTATGTGACATGCAAACCCTGAATGTAATATGACCTGCAAGCCCTGAACGTATGTGACCTGCAAGCCCTGAACGTAATGTGACATGCAAACCCTGAACGTAATGTGACCTGCAAACTCTGAACGTAATGTGACCTGCAAACTCCGAACGAATGTGACCTGCAAACACCGAACGTATGTGACCAGCAAATGCTGAACGTAATGTGACCTGTAAGCCCTGAACGTAATGTGACCAGCAAATGCTGAACATAATGTGACCTGCAAGCACTGAACGTATGTGACCAGCAAATGCTGAACGTAATGTGACCAGCAAACCCTGAACGTAATGTGACCAGCAAACCCTGAACGTAATGTGACCTGCAAGCCCTGAACGTAATGTGACCTGCAAGCCCTGAACGTAATGTGACCTGCAAGCCCTGAAAATAATGTGACCTGCAAGACAAGCCCTGAACGTATGTGACCAGAAAATGCTGAAAATATGTGACAAGCAAATGCTGAACGTATGTGACATGCAAACCCTGAATGTAATATGACCTGCAAGCCCTGAACGTATGTGACCTGCAAGCCCTGAACGTATGTGACCAGAAAATGCTGAACGTATGTGACCTGCAAGCCCTGAACGTAATGTGACCTGCAAGTCCTGAACGTAATGTGACATGCAAACCCTGAACGTAATGTGTCCTGCAAACCCTGAAAGTATGTGACCAGCAAATGCTGAATGTATGTGACCTGCAAATGCTGAATGTATGTGACCTGCAAACCCTGAATGTAATGTGACCTGCAAGCCCTGAACGTAATGTGACCTGCAAATGCTGAACATAATGTGACCTGCAAACTCTGAACGTAATGTGACCTGCAAACTCCGAACGAATGTGACCTGCAAACACCGAACGTATGTGACCAGCAAATGCTGAACGTAATGTGACCTGTAAGCCCTGAACGTAATGTGACCAGCAAATGCTGAACATAATGTGACCTGCAAGCCCTGAACGTATGTGACCAGCAAATGCTGAACGTAATGTGACCTGCAAGCCCTGAACGTAATGTGACCAGCAAACGCTGAACGTAATGTGACCTGCAAGCCCTGAACGTAATGTGACCTGCAAGCCCTGAACGTAATGTGACCTGCAAACCCTGAACGTAATGTGACCTGCAAACCCTGAACGTAATGTGACCTGCAAACCCTGAACGAATGTGACCTGCAAACCCTGAACGTATGTGACCAGCAAATGCTGAACGTAATGTGACCTGCAAGCCCTGAACGTAATGTGACCTGCAAACCCTGAACGTAATGTGACCTGCAAGCCCTGAACGTATGTGACCAGCAAATGCTGAACGTAATGTGACCTGTAAGCCCTGAACGTAATGTGACCAGCAAATGCTGAACATAATGTGACCTGCAAGCCCTGAACGTAATGTGACCTGCAAATGCTGAACGTAATGTGACCTGCAAGCCCTGAACGTAATGTGACCTGCAAGCCCTGAACGTATGTGACCAGCAAATGCTGAACGTAATATGACCTGCAAGCCCTGAACGCAATGTGACCTGCAAACCCTGAACGTAATGTGACCTGCAAGCTCTGAACGTAATGTGACAGGCAAAACCCTGAACGTAATGTGACCTGCAAGCCCTGAACGTATGTGACCTGCAAGCCCTGAACGCAATGTCACCTGCAAGCCCTGAACGTAATGTGACATGCAAACCCTGAACATAATGTCACCTGCAAGCCCTGAACGTAATGTGACATGCAAGCCCTGAACGTAGGTGACTCAGCAATTGCTGAACGTATGTGACCAGCAAATGCTGAAAGTATGTGACCTGCAAATGCTGAATGTATGTGACCTGCAAATGCTGAATGTATGTGACCTGCAAATGCTGAATGTATGTGACCTGCAAATGCTGAATGTATGTGCTCTGCAAATGCTGAATGTATGTGACCTGCAAACCCTGAACGTATGTGACCTGCAAACCCTGAACGTATGTGACCTGCAAATGCTGAATGTATGTGACCTGCAAATGCTGAACGTAATGTGACCTGCAAGGATATGTGAATCCTGAACGTAATGTGACCTGCAAATGCTGAACGTAATGTGACCTGCAAGCCCTAAGTGTAATGTGACCTGCAAGCCCTGAACGTAATGTGATCTGCAATCCCTGAACGTATGTGACCTGCAAACCCTGAACGTATGTGACCTGCAAATGCTGAATGTATGTGACCTGCAAATGCTGAACGTAATGTGACCTGCAAGTCCTGAACGTAATGTGACCTGCAAATGCTGAACGTAATGTGACCTGCAAGCCCTAAGTGTAATGTGACCTGCAAGCCCTGAACGTAATGTGATCTGCAATCCCTGAACGTAATGTGACCTGCAAGCCCTGAACGTAATGTGACCTGCAAGCCCTGAATGTATGTGACCTGCAAGCCCTGAACGTATGTGACCAGCAAATGCTGAACATAATGTGACCTGCAAGCTCTGAACGTAATGTGACCTGCAAATGCTGAACGTAATGTGACCTGCAAGCCCTGAACGTAATGTGACCTGCAAGCCCTGAACGTATGTGACCAGCAAATGCTGAACGTAATGTGACCAGCAAACCCTGAACGTAATGTGACATGCAAACCCTGAACATATGTGACCTGCAAATGCTGAACGTATGTGACCTGCAAATGCTGAATATATGTGACCTGCAAATGTTGAATGTATGTGACCTGCAAACCCTGAACGTATGTGACCTGCAAACCCTGAACGTATGTGACCTGCAAATGCTGAATGTATGTGACCTGCAAATGCTGAATGTATGTGACCTGCAAATGCTGAACGTAATGTGACCTGCAAGCCCTGAACGTAATGTGACCAGCAAATGCTGAACGTAATATGACCTGCAAGCCCTGAACGTATGTGACCTGCAAACCCTGAATGTATGTGACCTGCAAGCCCTGAACGCAATGTGACCTGCAAGCCCTGAACGCAATGTGACCTGCAAGCCCTGAACGCAATGTGACCTGCAAGCCTTGAACGTAATGTGACATGCAAACCCTGAACGTAATGTGACATGCAAACCCTGAACGTAATGTGACCTGCAAACCCTGAACGTATGTGACCAGCAAATGCTGAACGTATGTGACCAGCAAATGCTGAACGTAATGTGATCAGCAAACCCTGAACGTAATGTGACCTGCAAGCCCTGAACGTATGTGACCAGCAAATGCTGAACGTAATGTGACATGCAATCCCTGAACGTATGTGACCTACAAGCCCTGAACGTAATGTGACCTACAAACCCTGAACGTAATGTGACCTACAAGCTCTGAACGTATGTGACATGCAAGTCCTGAATGTAATGTGACCTGCAAACCCTGAACGTAATGTGACCTGCAAGTCCTGAACGTAATGTGACATGCAAACCCTGAACGTAATGTGACCTGCAAATGCTGAATGTATGTGACCTGCAAACCCTGAATGTAATGTGACCTGCAAGCCCTGAACGTAATGTGACCTGCAAATGCTGAACGTAATGTGACCTGCAAGCCCTGAACGTAATGTGACCTGCAAGCCCTGAACGTAATGTGACCTGCAAGGCCTGAACATATGTGACCTGCAAGCCCTGAACGTATGTAACCAGCAAATGCTGAACGTATGTGACCTGCAAACCCTGAACGTAATGTGACATGCAAACCCTGAACGTAATGTGACCTGCAAACTCTGAACGTAATGTGACCTGCAAACACCGAACGAATGTGACCTGCAAACACCGAACGTAATGTGACCTGCAAGCCCTGAATGTAGGTGACAAGCAAATGCTGAACGTATTGTAATCTGCAAGCCCTGAACGTAATGTGACCTGCAAGCCCTGAACGTAATGTGACCTGCAAGCCCTGATCGTATGTGACCAACAAATGCTGAACGTAATGTGACCTGCAAGCCCTGAACGTAATGTGACCTGCAAGCCCTGATCGTATGTGACCAACAAATGCTGAACATAATGTGACCTGCAGGCCCTGAACATAATGTGACCTGCAAGCCCTAAACGTATGTGACCAGCAAATGCTGACCGTAATGTGACCTGCAAGCCCAGAACGTATGTGACCTGCAAGCCCTGAACGTATTTGACCTGCAAGCCCTGAACGTAATGTGACCTGCAAGTCCTGAACGTAATGTGACATGCAAACCCTGAACGTAATGTGACCTGCAAACCCAGAAAGTATGTGACCAGCAAATGCTGAATGTATGTGACCTGCAAATGCTGAATGTATGTGACCTGCAAACCCTGAATGTAATGTGACCTGCAAGCCCTGAACGTATGTGACCTGCAAGCCCTGAACGTATGTAACCAGCAAATGCTGAACGTATGTGACCTGCAAACACCGAATGAATGTGACCTGCAAACACCAAACGTAATGTGACCTGCAAGTCCTGAACGTAATGTGACCAGCAAATGCTGAACGTAATATGACCTGCAAGCCCTGAACGTATGTGACCTGCAAACCCTGAACGTATGTGACCTGCAAGCCCTGAACGCAATGTGACCTGCAAGCCCTGAACGCAATGTGACCTGCAAGCCTTGAACGTAATGTGACATGCAAACCCTGAACGTAATGTGACATGCAAGCCCTGAACGCAATGTGACCTGCAAGCCCTGAACGCAATGTGACCTGCAAGCCTTGAACGTAATGTGACATGCAAACCCTGAACGTAATGTGACATGCAAACCCTGAACGTAATGTGACCTGCAAGCCCTGGACATATGTGACCTGCAAGCCCTGAACGTATGTGACCCTGCAAGCTCTGAACATAATGTGACATGCAAGCCCTGAACGTAATGTGACCTGCAAGCCTTGAACGTAATGTGACATGCAAACCCTGAACGTAATGTGACCTGCAAGCCCTGAACGTAATGTGACCTGCAAACCCTGAACGTAATGTGACCTGCAAGCCCTGAACATATGTGACCAGCAATTGCTGAACATATGTGACCAGCAAATGCTGAAAGTATGTGACCTGCAAGCCATGAACGTATGTGACCTGCAAATGCTGAATGTATGTGACCTACAAATGCTGAATGTATGTGCCCTGCAAATGCTGAATGTATGTGACCTGCAAACCCTGAACGTATGTGACCTGCAAACCCTGAACGTATGTGACCTGCAAATGCTGAATGTATGTGACCTGCAAATGCTGAATGTATGTGACCTGCAAATGCTGAACGTAATGTGACCTGCAAGCCCTGAACGTAATGTGACCAGCAAATGCTGAACGTAATATGACCTGCAAGCCCTGAACGTATGTGACCTGCAAACCCTGAACGTATGTGACCTGCAAGCCCTGAATGCAATGTGACCTGCAAGCCCTGAACGCAATGTGACCTGCAAGCCTTGAACGTAATGTGACGTGCAAACCCTGAACGTAATGTGACATGCAAGCCCTGAACGCAATGTGACCTGCAAGACCTGAACGCAATGTGACCTGCAAGCCTTGAACGTAATGTGACATGCAAACCCTGAACGTAATGTGACATGCAAACCCTGAACGTAATGTGACCTGCAAGCCCTGGACATATGTGACCTGCAAGCCCTGAACGTATGTGACCCTGCAAGGTCTGAACGTAATGTGACATGCAAGCCCTGAACGTAATGTGACCTGCAAGCCTTGAACGTAATGTGACATGCAAACCCTGAACGTAATGTGACCTGCAAGCCCTGAACGTAATGTGACCTGCAAACCCTGAACGTAATGTGACCTGCAAGCCCTGAACGTATGTGACCAGCAATTGCTGAACGTATGTGACCAGCAAATGCTGAAAGTATGTGACCTGCAAGCCATGAACGTATGTGACCTGCAAATGCTGAATGTATGTGACCTGCAAATGCTGAATGTATGTGCCCTGCAAATGTTGAATGTATGTGACCTGCAAACCCTGAACGTATGTGACCTGCAAACTCTGAACATATGTGACCTGCAAACACCGAACGTAATGTGACCTTCAAACTCTGAATTTAATGTGACCTGCAAACTCTGAAGGTAATGTGACCTGCAAATGCTGAATGTATGTGACCTGCAAACCCTGAACGTATGTGACCTGCAAACTCTGAACATATGTGACCTGCAAACACCGAACGTAATGTGACCATCAAACCCTGAATTTAATGTGACCTGCAAACTCTGAAGGTAATGTGACCTGCAAATGCTGAATGTATGTGACCTGCAAACCCTGAACGTAATGTGACCTGCAAACCCTGAATGTAATGTGACCTGCAAACCCTGAACGTAATGTGACCTGCAAACCCTGAGCGTAATGTGACCTGCAAGCCCTGAACGTATGTGACAAGCAAATGCTGAACGTAATGTGACCTGCAAGCCCTGAACGTAATGTGACCTGCAAGCCCTAAACGTAATGTGACCTGCAAGCCCTGAACGTAATGTGACATGCAAACCCTGAACGTAATGTGACCTGCAAACCCTGAACGAATGTGACCTGCAAATGCTGAATGTATGTGACCTGCAAACCCTGAACGTAATGTGACCTGCAAGTCCTGAACGTAATGTGACCTGCAAATGCTGAACGTAATGTGACCTGCAAGCCCTAAGCATAATGTGACCTGCAAGCCCTGAACGTAATGTGATTTGCAAACCCTGAACGTAATGTGACCTTCAAGCCCTGAACATAATGTGACCTGCAAGCCCTGAACGTATGTGACCTGCAAGCCCTGAACGTATGTGACCAGCAAATGCTGAACGTAATGTGACCTGTAAGCCCTGAACGTAATGTGACCAGCAAATGCTGAACATAATGTGACCTGCAAGCCCTGAACGTATGTGACCAGCAAATGCTGAACGTAATGTGACCTGTAAGCCCTGAACGTAATGTGACCAGCAAATGCTGAACATAATGTGACCTGCAAGCCCTGAACGTATGTGACCAGCAAATGCTGAACGTAATGTGACCAGCAAACCCTGAACGTAATGTGACCTGCAAGCCCTGAACGTAATGTGACCTGCAAGCCCTGAACGTAATGTGACCTGCAAGCCCTGAACATAATGTGACCTGCAAGCCCTGAACGTATGTGACCAGAAACTGCTGAACATATGTGACAAGCAAATGCTGAACGTATGTGACATGCAAACCCTGAATTTAATATGACCTGCAAGCCCTGAACGTATGTGACCAGCAATGCTGAACGTAATGTGACATGCAAAACCCTGAACGTAATGTGACCTGCAAGCCCTGAACGTATGTGACATGCAAGCCCTGAACGTAATGTGACCTGCAAACTCTGAACATAATGTGACCTGCAAACACCGAACGTAATGTGACCTGCAAACCCTGAACGTAATGTGACCTGCAAACTCTGAAGGTAATGTGACCTGCAAATGCTGAATGTAATGTGACCTGCAAACCCTGAACGTAATGTGACCTGCAAACCCTGAACGTAATGTGACCTGCAAACCCTGAGCGTAATGTGACCTGCAAGCCCTGAACGTAATGTGACCTGCAAGCCCTGAACGTAATGTGACCTGCAAACCCTGAACGTAATGTGACCTGCAAACCCTGAGCGTAATGTGACCTGCAAGCCCTGAACGTAATGTGACCTGCAAGCCCTGAACGTATGTGACAAGCAAATGCTGAACGTAATGTGACCTGCAAGCCCTGAACGTAATGTGACCTGCAAGCCCTGAACGTATGTGACCAACAAATGCTGAACATAATGTGACATGCAAAACCCTGAACGTATGTGACCTGCAAACCCTGAACGTATGTGACCTGCAAACTCTGAACATATGTGACCTGCAAACACCGAACGTAATGTGACCATCAAACCCTGAATTTAATGTGACCTGCAAACTCTGAAGGTAATGTGACCTGCAAATGCTGAATGTATGTGACCTGCAAACCCTGAACGTAATGTGACCTGCAAACCCTGAATGTAATGTGACCTGCAAACCTGAACGTAATGTGACCTGCAAACCCTGAGGTAATGTGACCTGCAAGCCCTGAACGTATGTGACAAGCAAATGCTGAACGTAATGTGACCTGCAAGCCCTGAACGTAATGTGACCTGCAAGCCCTGAACGTAATGTGACCTGCAAACCCTGAACGTAATGTGACCTGCAAACCCTGAACGAATGTGACCTGCAAACCCTGAACATAATGTGACCTGCAAACCCTGAACGTAATGTGACCTGCAAGTCCTGAATGTAATGTGACCTGCAATGCTGAACGTATGTGACCTGCAAGCCCTAAGCATAATGTGACCTGCAAGCCCTGAACGTAATGTGACCTGCAAACCCTGAACGTATGTGACCTGCAAGCCCTGAACGTAATGTGACCTGCAAACGCTGAACGTATGTGACCTGCAAGCCCTGAACGTATGTGACCAGCAAACCCTGAACGTAATGTGACCTGCAAGCCCTGAACGTATGTGACCAGCAAATGCTGAACGTAATGTGACCTGCAAGCCCTGAACGTAATGTGACCTGCAAACCCTGAACGTAATGTGACCTGCAAACGCTGAACGTAATGTGACCTGCAAGCCCTGAACGTAATGTGACCTGCAAGCCCTGAACGTAATGTGACCTGCAAACCCTGAACGTAATGTGACCTGCAAACCCTGAACGTAATGTGACCTGCAAACCCTGAACGTAATGTGACCTGCAAACCCTGAACGTAATGTGACCTGCAAGCCCTGAACGTAATGTGACCTGCAAACCCTGAACGTATGTGACCTGCAAACCCTGAACATATGTGACAAGCAAATGCTGAACGTATGTGACATGCAAACCCTGAATGTAATATGACCTGCAAGCCCTGAACGTATGTGACCAGCAATGCTGAACGTAATGTGACATGCAAAACCCTGAACGTAATGTGACCTGCAAGCCCTGAACGTATGTGACATGCAAGCCCTGAACGTAATGTGACCTGCAAACTCTGAACATAATGTGACCTGCAAACACCGAACGTAATGTGACCTGCAAACCCTGAACGTAATGTGACCTGCAAACTCTGAAGGTAATGTGACCTGCAAATGCTGAACGTAATGTGACCTGCAAACCCTGAACGTAATGTGACCTGCAAACCCTGAACGTAATGTGACCTGCAAACCCTGAGCGTAATGTGACCTGCAAGCCCTGAACGTATGTGACAAGCAAATGCTGAACGTAATGTGACCTGCAAGCCCTGAACGTAATGTGACCTGCAAGCCCTGAACGTATGTGACCAACAAATGCTGAACATAATGTGACATGCAAAACCCTGAACGTATGTGACCTGCAAACCCTGAACGTAATGTGACCTGCAAGCTCTGAACGTATGTGACATGCAAGCCCTGATCGTAATGTGACCTGCAAACCCTGAACATAATGTGACCTGCAAACCCTGAACGTATGTGACCTGCAAGCCCTGAACATAATGTGACCAGTAAATGCTGAACGTAATGTGACCAGCAAATGTTGAACGTATGTGACATGCAAACCCTGAACGTAATGTGACCTGCAAGCCCTGAACGTATGTGACCTGCAAGCCCTGAACGTAATGTGACCTGCAAGTCCTGAACATAATGTGACATGCAAACCCTGAACGTAATGTGACCTGCAAGCCCTGAACGTAATGTGACCTGCAAGCCCTGAACGTATGTGACCTGCAAGCCCTGAACGTATGTAACCAGCAAATGCTGAACGTATGTGACCTGTAAACACCGAATGAATGTGACCTGCAAACACCAAACGTATGTGACCCTGCAAGCTCTGAACGTAATGTGACATGCAAGCCCTGAACGTAATGTGACCTGCAAGCCTTGAACGTAATGTGACATGCAAACCCTGAACATAATGTGACCTGCAAGCCCTGAACGTAATGTGACCTGCAAACCCTGAACGTAATGTGACCTGCAAGCCCTGAACGTATGTGACCAGCAATTGCTGAACATATGTGACCATCAAATGCTGAAAGTATGTGACCTGCAAGCCATGAACGTATGTGACCTGCAAATGCTGAATGTATGTGACCTACAAATGCTGAATGTATGTGCCCTGCAAATGCTGAATGTATGTGACCTGCAAACCCTGAACGTATGTGACCTGCAAACCCTGAACGTATGTGACCTGCAAATGCTGAATGTATGTGACCTGCAAATGCTGAATGTATGTGACCTGCAAATGCTGAACGTAATGTGACCTGCAAGCCCTGAACGTAATGTGACCAGCAAATGCTGAACGTAATATGACCTGCAAGCCCTGAACGTATGTGACCTGCAAACCCTGAACGTATGTGACCTGCAAGCCCTGAATGCAATGTGACCTGCAAGCCCTGAACGCAATGTGACCTGCAAGCCTTGAACGTAATGTGACGTGCAAACCCTGAACGTAATGTGACATGCAAGCCCTGAACGCAATGTGACCTGCAAGCCCTGAACGCAATGTGACCTGCAAGCCTTGAACGTAATGTGACATGCAAACCCTGAACGTAATGTGACATGCAAACCCTGAACGTAATGTGACCTGCAAGCCCTGGACATATGTGACCTGCAAGCCCTGAACGTATGTGACCCTGCAAGGTCTGAACGTAATGTGACATGCAAGCCCTGAACGTAATGTGACCTGCAAGCCTTGAACGTAATGTGACATGCAAACCCTGAACGTAATGTGACCTGCAAGCCCTGAACGTAATGTGACCTGCAAACCCTGAACGTAATGTGACCTGCAAGCCCTGAACGTATGTGACCAGCAATTGCTGAACGTATGTGACCAGCAAATGCTGAAAGTATGTGACCTGCAAGCCATGAACGTATGTGACCTGCAAATGCTGAATGTATGTGACCTGCAAATGCTGAATGTATGTGCCCTGCAAATGTTGAATGTATGTGACCTGCAAACCCTGAACGTATGTGACCTGCAAACTCTGAACATATGTGACCTGCAAACACCGAACGTAATGTGACCTTCAAACCCTGAATTTAATGTGACCTGCAAATGCTGAATGTATGTGACCTGCAAACCCTGAACGTATGTGACCTGCAAACTCTGAACATATGTGACCTGCAAACACCGAACGTAATGTGACCATCAAACCCTGAATTTAATGTGACCTGCAAACTCTGAAGGTAATGTGACCTGCAAATGCTGAATGTATGTGACCTGCAAACCCTGAACGTAATGTGACCTGCAAACCCTGAATGTAATGTGACCTGCAAACCCTGAACGTAATGTGACCTGCAAACCCTGAGCGTAATGTGACCTGCAAGCCCTGAACGTATGTGACAAGCAAATGCTGAACGTAATGTGACCTGCAAGCCCTGAACGTAATGTGACCTGCAAGCCCTAAACGTAATGTGACCTGCAAGCCCTGAACGTAATGTGACATGCAAACCCTGAACGTAATGTGACCTGCAAACCCTGAACGAATGTGACCTGCAAATGCTGAATGTATGTGACCTGCAAACCCTGAACGTAATGTGACCTGCAAGTCCTGAACGTAATGTGACCTGCAAATGCTGAACGTAATGTGACCTGCAAGCCCTAAGCATAATGTGACCTGCAAGCCCTGAACGTAATGTGATTTGCAAACCCTGAACGTAATGTGACCTTCAAGCCCTGAACATAATGTGACCTGCAAGCCCTGAACGTATGTGACCTGCAAGCCCTGAACGTATGTGACCAGCAAATGCTGAACGTAATGTGACCTGTAAGCCCTGAACGTAATGTGACCAGCAAATGCTGAACATAATGTGACCTGCAAGCCCTGAACGTATGTGACCAGCAAATGCTGAACGTAATGTGACCTGTAAGCCCTGAACGTAATGTGACCAGCAAATGCTGAACATAATGTGACCTGCAAGCCCTGAACGTATGTGACCAGCAAATGCTGAACGTAATGTGACCAGCAAACCCTGAACGTAATGTGACCTGCAAGCCCTGAACGTAATGTGACCTGCAAGCCCTGAACGTAATGTGACCTGCAAGCCCTGAACATAATGTGACCTGCAAGCCCTGAACATAATGTGACCTGCAAGCCCTGAACGTATGTGACCAGAAACTGCTGAACATATGTGACAAGCAAATGCTGAACGTATGTGACATGCAAACCCTGAATTTAATATGACCTGCAAGCCCTGAACGTATGTGACCAGCAATGCTGAACGTAATGTGACATGCAAAACCCTGAACGTAATGTGACCTGCAAGCCCTGAACGTATGTGACCTGCAAGCCCTGAACGTAATGTGACCTGCAAACCCTGAACGTAATGTGACCTGCAAACCCTGAACGTAATGTGACCTGCAAACCCTGAACGTAATGTGACCTGCAAACCCTGAACGTATGTGACCTGCAAATGCTGAACGTAATGTGACCTGCAAACCCTGAACGTAATGTGACCTGCAAACCCTGAACGTAATGTGACCTGCAAACCCTGAACGTAATGTGACCTGCAAACCCTGAACGTAATGTGACCTGCAAACCCTGAACGTAATGTGACCTGCAAGCCCTGAACGTATGTGACAAGCAAATGCTGAACGTAATGTGACCTGCAACCCTGAACGTAATGTGACCTGCAAGCCCTGAACGTAATGTGACCTGCAAGCCCTGAACGTATGTGACCAACAAATGCTGAACGTAATGTGACCTGCAAACCCTGAACGTATGTGACCTGCAAACCCTGAACGTATGTGACCTGCAAACCCTGAACGTAATGTGACCTGCAAGCCCTGAACGTATGTGACCTGCAAGCCCTGAACGTAATGTGACCTGCAAACCCTGAACGTAATGTGACCTGCAAACCCTGAACGTATGTGACCTGCAAGCCCTGAACGTAATGTGACCTGCAAACCCTGAACGTAATGTGACCTGCAAATCCTGAACGTAATGTGACATGCAAACCCTGAACGTAATGTGACCTGCAAGCCCTGAACGTATGTGACCTGCAAATGCTGAACGTATGTGACCTGCAAATGCTGAACGTATGTGACCTGCAAGCCCTGAACGTAATGTGACCTGCAAGCCCTGAACGTATGTGACCTGCAAGCCCTGAACGTATGTAACCAGCAAATGCTGAACGTATGTGACCTGCAAACACCGAATGAATGTGACCTGCAAACACCAAACGTAATGTGACCTGCAAGCCCTGAACGTATGTGACAAGCAAATGCTGAACGTAATGTAATCTGCAAGCCCTGAACGTAATGTGACCTGCAAGCCCTGAACGTAATGTGACCTGCAAGCCCTGATCGTATGTGACCAACAAATGCTGAACGTAATGTGACCTGCAAGCCCTGAACGTAATGTGACCTGCAAGCCCTGAACGTAATGTGATCTGCAATCCCTGAACGTATGTGACCTGCAAACCCTGAACGTATGTGACCTGCAAATGCTGAATGTATGTGACCTGCAAATGCTGAACGTAATGTGACCTGCAAGTCCTGAACGTAATGTGACCTGCAAATGCTGAACGTAATGTGACCTGCAAGCCCTAAGTGTAATGTGACCTGCAAGCCCTGAAAGTAATGTGATCTGCAATCCCTGAACGTAATGTGACCTGCAAGCCCTGAATGTAATGTGACCTGCAAGCCCTGAACGTAATGTGACCTGTAAGTCCTGAACGTAATGTGACCAGCAAATGCTGAACATAATGTGACCTGCAAGCTCTGAACGTAATGTGACCTGCAAGCCCTGAACGTATGTGACCAGCAATTGCTGAACATATGTGACCAGCAAATGCTGAAAGTATGTGACCTGCAAGCCATGAACGTATGTGACCTGCAAATGCTGAATGTATGTGACCTACAAATGCTGAATGTATGTGCCCTGCAAATGCTGAATGTATGTGACCTGCAAACCCTGAACGTATGTGACCTGCAAACCCTGAACGTATGTGACCTGCAAATGCTGAATGTATGTGACCTGCAAATGCTGAATGTATGTGACCTGCAAATGCTGAACGTAATGTGACCTGCAAGCCCTGAACGTAATGTGACCAGCAAATGCTGAACGTAATATGACCTGCAAGCCCTGAACGTATGTGACCTGCAAACCCTGAACGTATGTGACCTGCAAGCCCTGAATGCAATGTGACCTGCAAGCCCTGAACGCAATGTGACCTGCAAGCCTTGAACGTAATGTGACGTGCAAACCCTGAACGTAATGTGACATGCAAGCCCTGAACGCAATGTGACCTGCAAGCCCTGAACGCAATGTGACCTGCAAGCCTTGAACGTAATGTGACATGCAAACCCTGAACGTAATGTGACATGCAAACCCTGAACGTAATGTGACCTGCAAGCCCTGGACATATGTGACCTGCAAGCCCTGAACGTATGTGACCCTGCAAGGTCTGAACGTAATGTGACATGCAAGCCCTGAACGTAATGTGACCTGCAAGCCTTGAACGTAATGTGACATGCAAACCCTGAACGTAATGTGACCTGCAAGCCCTGAACGTAATGTGACCTGCAAACCCTGAACGTAATGTGACCTGCAAACCCTGAACGTAATGTGACCTGCAAGCCCTGAACGTATGTGACCAGCAATTGCTGAACGTATGTGACCAGCAAATGCTGAAAGTATGTGACCTGCAAGCCATGAACGTATGTGACCTGCAAATGCTGAATGTATGTGACCTGCAAATGCTGAATGTATGTGCCCTGCAAATGTTGAATGTATGTGACCTGCAAACCCTGAACGTATGTGACCTGCAAACTCTGAACATATGTGACCTGCAAACACCGAACGTAATGTGACCTTCAAACCCTGAATTTAATGTGACCTGCAAATGCTGAATGTATGTGACCTGCAAACCCTGAACGTATGTGACCTGCAAACTCTGAACATATGTGACCTGCAAACACCGAACGTAATGTGACCATCAAACCCTGAATTTAATGTGACCTGCAAACTCTGAAGGTAATGTGACCTGCAAATGCTGAATGTATGTGACCTGCAAACCCTGAACGTAATGTGACCTGCAAACCCTGAATGTAATGTGACCTGCAAACCCTGAACGTAATGTGACCTGCAAACCCTGAGCGTAATGTGACCTGCAAGCCCTGAACGTATGTGACAAGCAAATGCTGAACGTAATGTGACCTGCAAGCCCTGAACGTAATGTGACCTGCAAGCCCTAAACGTAATGTGACCTGCAAGCCCTGAACGTAATGTGACATGCAAACCCTGAACGTAATGTGACCTGCAAACCCTGAACGAATGTGACCTGCAAATGCTGAATGTATGTGACCTGCAAACCCTGAACGTAATGTGACCTGCAAGTCCTGAACGTAATGTGACCTGCAAATGCTGAACGTAATGTGACCTGCAAGCCCTAAGCATAATGTGACCTGCAAGCCCTGAACGTAATGTGATCTGCAAACCCTGAACGTAATGTGACCTGCAAGCCCTGAACATAATGTGACCTGCAAGCCCTGAACGTATGTGACCTGCAAGCCCTGAACGTATGTGACCAGCAAATGCTGAACGTAATGTGACCTGTAAGCCCTGAACGTAATGTGACCAGCAAATGCTGAACATAATGTGACCTGCAAGCCCTGAACGTATGTGACCAGCAAATGCTGAACGTAATGTGACCTGTAAGCCCTGAACGTAATGTGACCAGCAAATGCTGAACATAATGTGACCTGCAAGCCCTGAACGTATGTGACCAGCAAATGCTGAACGTAATGTGACCAGCAAACCCTGAACGTAATGTGACCTGCAAGCCCTGAACGTAATGTGACCTGCAAGCCCTGAACGTAATGTGACCTGCAAGCCCTGAACATAATGTGACCTGCAAGCCCTGAACGTATGTGACCAGAAACTGCTGAACATATGTGACAAGCAAATGCTGAACGTATGTGACATGCAAACCCTGAATTTAATATGACCTGCAAGCCCTGAACGTATGTGACCAGCAATGCTGAACGTAATGTGACATGCAAAACCCTGAACGTAATGTGACCTGCAAGCCCTGAACGTATGTGACATGCAAGCCCTGAACGTAATGTGACCTGCAAACTCTGAACATAATGTGACCTGCAAACACCGAACGTAATGTGACCTGCAAACCCTGAACGTAATGTGACCTGCAAACTCTGAACGTAATGTGACCTGCAAATGCTGAACGTAATGTGACCTGCAAACCCTGAACGTAATGTGACCTGCAAACCCTGAACGTAATGTGACCTGCAAACCCTGAACGTAATGTGACCTGCAAGCCCTGAACGTAATGTGACCTGCAAACCCTGAACGTAATGTGACCTGCAAACCCTGAACGTAATGTGACCTGCAAACCCTGAACGTAATGTGACCTGCAAGCCCTGAACGTAATGTGACCTGCAAGCCCTGAACGTATGTGACAAGCAAATGCTGAACGTAATGTGACCTGCAAGCCCTGAACGTAATGTGACCTGCAAGCCCTGAACGTATGTGACCAACAAATGCTGAACATAATGTGACATGCAAAACCCTGAACGTATGTGACCTGCAAACCCTGAACGTATGTGACCTGCAAACCCTGAACATATGTGACCTGCAAACACTGAACGTAATGTGACCATCAAACCCTGAACTTAATGTGACCTGCAAACTCTGAACGTAATGTGACCTGCAAATGCTGAATGTATGTGACCTGCAAACCCTGAACGTAATGTGACCTGCAAACCCTGAACGTAATGTGACCTGCAAACCTGAACGTAATGTGACCTGCAAACCCTGAACGTAATGTGACCTGCAAGCCTGAACGTATGTGACCAGCAATGCTGAACGTAATGTGACCTGCAAGCCCTGAACGTAATGTGACCTGCAAGCCCTGAACGTAATGTGACCTGCAAACGCTGAACGTAATGTGACCTGCAAACCCTGAACGAATGTGACCTGCAAACCCTGAACATAATGTGACCTGCAAACCCTGAACGTAATGTGACCTGCAAATCCTGAACGTAATGTGACCTGCAAATGCTGAACGTAATGTGACCTGCAAGCCCTGAACGTAATGTGACCTGCAAGCCCTGAACTAATGTGATTGCAAACCCTGAACGTAATGTGACCTGCAAGCCCTGAACATAATGTGACCTGCAAGCCCTGAACGTATGTGACCTGCAAGCCCTGAACGTATGTGACCAGCAAATGCTGAACGTAATGTGACCTGTAAGCCCTGAACGTAATGTGACCAGCAAATGCTGAACATAATGTGACCTGCAAGCCCTGAACGTATGTGACCAGCAAATGCTGAACGTAATGTGACCTGTAAGCCCTGAACGTAATGTGACCAGCAAATGCTGAACATAATGTGACCTGCAAGCCCTGAACGTATGTGACCAGCAAATGCTGAACGTAATGTGACCAGCAAACCCTGAACGTAATGTGACCTGCAAGCCCTGAACGTAATGTGACCTGCAAGCCCTGAACGTAATGTGACCTGCAAGCCCTGAACATAATGTGACCTGCAAGCCCTGAACGTATGTGACCAGAAACTGCTGAACATATGTGACAAGCAAATGCTGAACGTATGTGACATGCAAACCCTGAATTTAATATGACCTGCAAGCCCTGAACGTATGTGACCAGCAATGCTGAACGTAATGTGACATGCAAAACCCTGAACGTAATGTGACCTGCAAGCCCTGAACGTATGTGACATGCAAGCCCTGAACGTAATGTGACCTGCAAACTCTGAACATAATGTGACCTGCAAACACCGAACGTAATGTGACCTGCAAACCCTGAACGTAATGTGACCTGCAAACTCTGAAGGTAATGTGACCTGCAAATGCTGAACGTAATGTGACCTGCAAACCCTGAACGTAATGTGACCTGCAAACCCTGAACGTAATGTGACCTGCAAACCCTGAGCGTAATGTGACCTGCAAGCCCTGAACGTATGTGACAAGCAAATGCTGAACGTAATGTGACCTGCAAGCCCTGAACGTAATGTGACCTGCAAGCCCTGAACGTATGTGACCAACAAATGCTGAACATAATGTGACATGCAAAACCCTGAACGTATGTGACCTGCAAACCCTGAACGTAATGTGACCTGCAAGCTCTGAACGTATGTGACATGCAAGCCCTGATCGTAATGTGACCTGCAAACCCTGAACATAATGTGACCTGCAAACCCTGAACGTATGTGACCTGCAAGCCCTGAACATAATGTGACCAGTAAATGCTGAACGTAATGTGACCAGCAAATGTTGAACGTATGTGACATGCAAACCCTGAACGTAATGTGACCTGCAAGCCCTGAACGTATGTGACCTGCAAGCCCTGAACGTAATGTGACCTGCAAGTCCTGAACATAATGTGACATGCAAACCCTGAACGTAATGTGACCTGCAAGCCCTGAACGTAATGTGACCTGCAAGCCCTGAACGTATGTGACCTGCAAGCCCTGAACGTATGTAACCAGCAAATGCTGAACGTATGTGACCTGCAAACACCGAATGAATGTGACCTGCAAACACCAAACGTATGTGACCCTGCAAGCTCTGAACGTAATGTGACATGCAAGCCCTGAACGTAATGTGACCTGCAAGCCTTGAACGTAATGTGACATGCAAACCCTGAACATAATGTGACCTGCAAGCCCTGAACGTAATGTGACCTGCAAACCCTGAACGTAATGTGACCTGCAAGCCCTGAACGTATGTGACCAGCAATTGCTGAACATATGTGACCAGCAAATGCTGAAAGTATGTGACCTGCAAGCCATGAACGTATGTGACCTGCAAATGCTGAATGTATGTGACCTACAAATGCTGAATGTATGTGCCCTGCAAATGCTGAATGTATGTGACCTGCAAACCCTGAACGTATGTGACCTGCAAACCCTGAACGTATGTGACCTGCAAATGCTGAATGTATGTGACCTGCAAATGCTGAATGTATGTGACCTGCAAATGCTGAACGTAATGTGACCTGCAAGCCCTGAACGTAATGTGACCAGCAAATGCTGAACGTAATATGACCTGCAAGCCCTGAACGTATGTGACCTGCAAACCCTGAACGTATGTGACCTGCAAGCCCTGAATGCAATGTGACCTGCAAGCCCTGAACGCAATGTGACCTGCAAGCCTTGAACGTAATGTGACGTGCAAACCCTGAACGTAATGTGACATGCAAGCCCTGAACGCAATGTGACCTGCAAGCCCTGAACGCAATGTGACCTGCAAGCCTTGAACGTAATGTGACCTGCAAACCCTGAACGTAATGTGACATGCAAACCCTGAACGTAATGTGACCTGCAAGCCCTGGACATATGTGACCTGCAAGCCCTGAACGTATGTGACCCTGCAAGGTCTGAACGTAATGTGACATGCAAGCCCTGAACGTAATGTGACCTGCAAGCCTTGAACGTAATGTGACATGCAAACCCTGAACGTAATGTGACCTGCAAGCCCTGAACGTAATGTGACCTGCAAACCCTGAACGTAATGTGACCTGCAAACCCTGAACGTAATGTGACCTGCAAGCCCTGAACGTATGTGACCAGCAATTGCTGAACGTATGTGACCAGCAAATGCTGAAAGTATGTGACCTGCAAGCCATGAACGTATGTGACCTGCAAATGCTGAATGTATGTGACCTGCAAATGCTGAATGTATGTGCCCTGCAAATGTTGAATGTATGTGACCTGCAAACCCTGAACGTATGTGACCTGCAAACTCTGAACATATGTGACCTGCAAACACCGAACGTAATGTGACCTTCAAACCCTGAATTTAATGTGACCTGCAAATGCTGAATGTATGTGACCTGCAAACCCTGAACGTATGTGACCTGCAAACTCTGAACATATGTGACCTGCAAACACCGAACGTAATGTGACCATCAAACCCTGAATTTAATGTGACCTGCAAACTCTGAAGGTAATGTGACCTGCAAATGCTGAATGTATGTGACCTGCAAACCCTGAACGTAATGTGACCTGCAAACCCTGAATGTAATGTGACCTGCAAACCCTGAACGTAATGTGACCTGCAAACCCTGAGCGTAATGTGACCTGCAAGCCCTGAACGTATGTGACCAGCAAATGCTGAACGTAATGTGACCTGCAAGCCCTGAACGTAATGTGACCTGCAAGCCCTGAACGTAATGTGACCTGCAAGCCCTGAACGTAATGTGACATGCAAACCCTGAACGTAATGTGACCTGCAAACCCTGAACGTATGTGACCTGCAAATGCTGAATGTATGTGACCTGCAAACCCTGAACGTAATGTGACCTGCAAGCCCTGAACGTAATGTGACCTGCAAACCCTGAACGTAATGTGACCTGCAAGCCCTAAGCGTAATGTGACCTGCAAGCCCTGAACGTAATGTGACATGCAAACCCTGAACGTAATGTGACCTGCAAGCCCTGAACGTAATGTGACCTGCAAGCCCTGAACGTATGTGACCTGCAAGCTGAACGTATGTGACCAGCAAACCCTGAACGTAATGACTGCAACCCTGAACGTATGTGACCTGCAAATGCTGAACGTAATGTGACCTGCAAACCCTGAACGTAATGTGACCTGCAAACCCTGAACGTAATGTGACCTGCAAACCCTGAACGTAATGTGACCTGCAAACGCTGAACGTAATGTGACCTGCAAGCCCTGAACGTAATGTGACCTGCAAGCCCTGAACGTATGTGACCTGCAATTGCTGAACGTATGTGACCTGCAAACCCTGAACGTAATGTGACCTGCAAGCCCTGAACGTATGTGACCTGCAAATGCTGAACGTAATGTGACCTGCAAGCCCTGAACGTAATGTGACCTGCAAATGCTGAACGTAATGTG
>CM026388.1:385992-415229 GCA_014843695.1 Archivesica marissinica | reverse complement strand
CCTGCAAGCCCTGAACGTATGTGACCTGCAAGCCCTGAACGTAATGTGACCAGCAAATGCTGAACGTAATGTGACATGCAAACCCTGAACGTAATGTGACCTGCAAGCCCTGAACGAACCACAACAACTATGTGACCAGCAAATGCTGAAAGTATGTGACCTGCAAGCCCTGAACGTATGTGACCTGCAAATGCTGAACGTATGTGACCTACAAACCCTGAAGTATGTGACCTGCAAATGCTGAACGTATGTGACCTGCAAACCCTGAACGTATGTGACCTGCAAACCCTGAACGTATGTGACCTGCAAATGCTGAATGTATGTGACCTGCAAATGCTGAATGTATGTGACCTGCAAATGCTGAACGTAATGTGACCTGCAAACCCTGAACGTAATGTGACCTGCAAATGCTGAACGTAATATGACCTGCAAGCCCTGAATGTATGTGACCTGCAAACCCTGAACGTATGTGACCTGCAAGCCCTGAATGCAATGTGACCTGCAAGCCCTGAACGCAATGTGACCTGCAAGCCTTGAACGTAATGTGACGTGCAAACCCTGAACGTAATGTGACATGCAAGCCCTGAACGCAATGTGACCTGCAAGACCTGAACGCAATGTGACCTGCAAGCCCTGAACGTAATGTGACATGCAAACCCTGAACGTAATGTGACATGCAAACCCTGAACGTAATGTGACCTGCAAGCCCTGAACATATGTGACCTGCAAGCCCTGAACGTATGTGACCCTGCAAGCTCTGAACGTAATGTGACATGCAAGCCCTGAACGTAATGTGACCTGCAAGCCTTGAACGTAATGTGACATGCAAACCCTGAACGTAATGTGACCTGCAAGCCCTGAACGTAATGTGACCTGCAAACCCTGAACGTAATGTGACCTGCAAGCCCTGAACGTATGTGACCAGCAATTGCTGAACGTATGTGACCAGCAAATGCTGAAAGTATGTGACCTGCAAGCCATGAACGTATGTGACCTGCAAATGCTGAATGTATGTGACCTGCAAATGCTGAATGTATGTGCCCTGCAAATGCTGAATGTATGTGACCTGCAAACCCTGAACGTATGTGACCTGCAAACCCTGAACGTATGTGACCTGCAAATGCTGAATGTATGTGACCTGCAAATGCTGAATGTATGTGACCTGCAAATGCTGAACGTAATGTGACCTGCAAGCCCTGAACGTAATGTGACCAGCAAATGCTGAACGTAATGTGACCTGCAAGCCCTGAACGTATGTGACCTGCAAACCCTGAACGTATGTGACCTGCAAATGCTGAATGTATGTGACCTACAAATGCTGAATGTATGTGCCCTGCAAATGCTGAATGTATGTGACCTGCAAACCCTGAACGTATGTGACCTGCAAACCCTGAACGTATGTGACCTGCAAATGCTGAATGTATGTGACCTGCAAATGCTGAATGTATGTGACCTGCAAATGCTGAACGTAATGTGACCTGCAAGCCCTGAACGTAATGTGACCAGCAAATGCTGAACGTAATATGACCTGCAAGCCCTGAACGTATGTGACCTGCAAACCCTGAACGTATGTGACCTGCAAGCCCTGAACGCAATGTGACCTGCAAACCCTGAACGTAATGTGACCTGCAAGCCCTGAACGTAATGTGACCTGCAAACCCTGAACGTAATGTGACATGCAAACCCTGAACGTATGTGACCTGCAAGCTCTGAACGTATGTGACCTGCAAGCCCTGAACGTAATGTGACCTGCAAACCCTGAACGTATGTGACCAGCAAATGCTGAACGTAATGTGACCTGCAAGCCCTGAACGTATGTGACCTGCAAGCCCTGAACGTATGTGACCTGCAAATGCTGAACGTAATGTGACCTGCAAGCCCTGAACGTAATGTGACCTGCAAGCCCTGAACGTATGTGACCTGCAAGCCCTGAACGTATGTGACCTGCAAATGCTGAACTTAATGTGACCTTAAGCCTGAACGTATGTGACCAGCAAATGCTGAACATAATGTGACCTGCAAGCCCTGAACGTATGTGACCAGCAAATGCTGAACGTAATGTGACCAGCAAACCCTGAACGTAATGTGACCTGCAAACCCTGAACGTAATGTGACCTGCAAGCCCTGAACGTATGTGACCTGCAAGCCCTGAACATAATGTGACCTGCAAACGCTGAACGTATGTGACCAGAAACTGCTGAACATATGTGACCTGCAAAGCTGAACGTATGTGACATGCAAACCTGAATTTAATATGACCTGCAAGCCCTGAACGTATGTGACCAGAAACGCCTGAACGTATGTGACAAGCAAAGCTGAACGTAATGTGACCTGCAAACCCTGAACGTAATGTGACCTGCAAGCCCTGAACGTATGTGACCTGCAAGCCCTGAACGTATGTGACCAGCAAATGCTGAACGTATGTGACCTGCAAACCCTGAATGAATGTGACCTGCAAGCCCTGAACGTATGTGACCTGCAAGCTCTGAACGTAATGTGACCTGCAAGCCCTGAACGTAATGTGACCTGCAAGCCCTGAACGTAATGTGACATGCAAACCCTGAACGTAATGTGACCTGCAAGCCCTGAACGTAATGTGACCTGCAAACCCTGAACGTAATGTGACCTGCAAACCCTGAACGTATGTGACCAGCAATTGCTGAACGTATGTGACCAGCAAATGCTGAAAGTATGTGACCTGCAAGCCATGAACGTATGTGACCTGCAAATGCTGAACGTATGTGACCTGCAAATGCTGAACGTATGTGACCTGCAAATGCTGAATGTATGTGACCTGCAAACCCTGAACGTATGTGACCTGCAAACTCTGAACATAATGTGACCTGCAAACACCGAACGTAATGTGACCTGCAAACCCTGAATGTAATGTGACCTGCAAATGCTGAATGTATGTGACCTGCAAACCCTGAACGTATGTGACCTGCAAACTCTGAACGTAATGTGACCTGCAAACCCTGAACGTAATGTGACATGCAAACCCTGAACGTAATGTGACCTGCAAACGCTGAAGGTATGTGACCTGCAAATGCTGAATGTATGTGACCTGCAAACCCTGAACGTAATGTGACCTGCAAACCCTGAATGTAATGTGACCTGCAAACCCTGAACGTAATGTGACCTGCAAACCCTGAGCGTAATGTGACCTGCAAGCCCTGAACGTATGTGACAAGCAAATGCTGAACGTAATGTGACCTGCAAGCCCTGAACGTAATGTGACCTGCAAGCCCTAAACGTAATGTGACCTGCAAGCCCTGAACGTAATGTGACATGCAAACCCTGAACGTAATGTGACCTGCAAACCCTGAACGAATGTGACCTGCAAATGCTGAATGTATGTGACCTGCAAACCCTGAACGTAATGTGACCTGCAAGTCCTGAACGTAATGTGACCTGCAAATGCTGAACGTAATGTGACCTGCAAGCCCTAAGCATAATGTGACCTGCAAGCCCTGAACGTAATGTGATCTGCAAACCCTGAACGTAATGTGACCTGCAAGCCCTGAACATAATGTGACCTGCAAGCCCTGAACGTATGTGACCTGCAAGCCCTGAACGTATGTGACCAGCAAATGCTGAACGTAATGTGACCTGTAAGCCCTGAACGTAATGTGACCAGCAAATGCTGAACATAATGTGACCTGCAAGCCCTGAACGTATGTGACCAGCAAATGCTGAACGTAATGTGACCTGTAAGCCCTGAACGTAATGTGACCAGCAAATGCTGAACATAATGTGACCTGCAAGCCCTGAACGTATGTGACCAGCAAATGCTGAACGTAATGTGACCAGCAAACCCTGAACGTAATGTGACCTGCAAGCCCTGAACGTAATGTGACCTGCAAGCCCTGAACGTAATGTGACCTGCAAGCCCTGAACATAATGTGACCTGCAAGCCCTGAACGTATGTGACCAGAAACTGCTGAACATATGTGACAAGCAAATGCTGAACGTATGTGACATGCAAACCCTGAATTTAATATGACCTGCAAGCCCTGAACGTATGTGACCAGAAACTGCTGAACATATGTGACAAGCAAATGCTGAACGTATGTGACATGCAAACCCTGAATTTAATATGACCTGCAAGCCCTGAACGTATGTGACCAGCAATGCTGAACGTAATGTGACATGCAAAACCCTGAACGTAATGTGACCTGCAAGCCCTGAACGTATGTGACATGCAAGCCCTGAACATAATGTGACCTGCAAACTCTGAACATAATGTGACCTGCAAACACCGAACGTAATGTGACCTGCAAACCCTGAACGTAATGTGACCTGCAAACTCTGAAGGTAATGTGACCTGCAAATGCTGAACGTAATGTGACCTGCAAACCCTGAACGTAATGTGACCTGCAAACCCTGAACGTAATGTGACCTGCAAACCCTGACATAATGTGACCTGCAAACCCTGAACGTAATGTGACCTGCAAACCCTGAGCGTAATGTGACCTGCAAGCCCTGAACGTATGTGACAAGCAAATGCTGAACGTAATGTGACCTGCAAGCCCTGAACGTAATGTGACCTGCAAGCCCTGAACGTATGTGACCAACAAATGCTGAACATAATGTGACATGCAAAACCCTGAACGTATGTGACCTGCAAACCCTGAACGTATGTGACCTGCAAACCCTGAACGTAATGTGACCTGCAAGCTCTGAACGTATGTGACATGCAAGCCCTGATCGTAATGTGACCTGCAAACCCTGAACATAATGTGACCTGCAAACCCTGAACGTATGTGACCTGCAAGCCCTGAACATAATGTGACCAGTAAATGCTGAACGTAATGTGACCAGCAAATGTTGAACGTATGTGACATGCAAACCCTGAACGTAATGTGACCTGCAAGCCCTGAACGTATGTGACCTGCAAGCCCTGAACGTAATGTGACCTGCAAGGCCTGAACATAATGTGACATGCAAACCCTGAACGTAATGTGACCTGCAAGCCCTGAACGTAATGTGACCTGCAAGCCCTGAACGTATGTGACCTGCAAGCCCTGAACGTATGTAACCAGCAAATGCTGAACGTATGTGACCTGCAAACACCGAATGAATGTGACCTGCAAACACCAAACGTAATGTGACCTGCAAGCCCTGAACGTATGTGACAAGCAAATGCTGAACGTAATGTGACCTGCAAGCCCTGAACGTAATGTGACCTGCAAGCCCTGAACGTAATGTGACCTGCAAGCCCTGATCGTATGTGACCAACAAATGCTGAACGTAATGTGACCTGCAAGCCCTGAACGTAATGTGACCTGCAAGCCCTGAACGTAATGTGACCTGCAAGCCCTAAGTGTAATGTGACCTGCAAGCCCTGAACGTAATGTGATCTGCAATCCCTGAACGTATGTGACCTGCAAACCCTGAACGTATGTGACCTGCAAATGCTGAATGTATGTGACCTGCAAATGCTGAACGTAATGTGACCTGCAAGTCCTGAACGTAATGTGACCTGCAAATGCTGAACGTAATGTGACCTGCAAGCCCTAAGTGTAATGTGACCTGCAAGCCCTGAAAGTAATGTGATCTGCAATCCCTGAACGTAATGTGACCTGCAAGCCCTGAACGTAATGTGACCTGCAAACCCTGAACGTAATGTGACCTGCAAGCCCTGAACGTAATGTGACCAGCAAATGCTGAACATAATGTGACCTGCAAGCTCTGAACGTAATGTGACCTGCAAATGCTGAACGTAATGTGACCTGCAAGCCCTGAACGTAATGTGACCTGCAAGCCCTGAACGTATGTGACCAGCAAATGCTGAACATAATGTGACATGCAAACCCTGAACGTATGTGACCTGCAAACCCTGAACGTATGTGACCTGCAAACCCTGAACGTAATGTGACCTGCAAGCTCTGAACGTATGTGACATGCAAGCCCTGAACGTAATGTGACCTGCAAACCCTGAACGTAATGTGACCTGCAAACCCTGAACGTATGTGACCTGCAAGCCCTGAACGTAATGTGACCAGCAAATGCTGAACGTAATGTGACCAGCAAATGCTGAACGTATGTGACATGCAAACCCTGAACGTAATGTGACCTGCAAGCCCTGAACGTATGTGACCTGCAAGCCCTGAACATAATGTGACCTGCAAGGCCTGAACATAATGTGACATGCAAACCCTGAACGTAATGTGACCTGCAAGCCCTGAACGTAATGTGACCTGCAAGCCCTGAACGTATGTGACCTGCAAGCCCTGAACGTATGTAACCAGCAAATGCTGAACGTATGTGACCTGTAAACACCGAATGAATGTGACCTGCAAACACCAAACGTAATGTGACCTGCAAGCCCTGAACGTATGTGACAAGCAAATGCTGAACGTAATGTAATCTGCAAGCCCTGAACGTAATGTTACCTGCAAGCCCTGAACGTAATGTGACCTGCAAGCCCTGATCGTATGTGACCAACAAATGCTGAACGTAATGTGACCTGCAAGCCCTGAACGTAATGTGACCTGCAAGCCCTGAACGTAATGTGACCTGTAAGCCCTAAGTGTAATGTGACCTGCAAGCCCTGAACGTAATGTGATCTGCAATCCCTGAACGTATGTGACCTGCAAACCCTGAACGTATGTGACCTGCAAATGCTGAATGTATGTGACCTGCAAATGCTGAACGTAATGTGACCTGCAAGTCCTGAACGTAATGTGACCTGCAAATGCTGAACGTAATGTGACCTGCAAGCCCTAAGTGTAATGTGACCTGCAAGCCCTGAAAGTAATGTGATCTGCAATCCCTGAACGTAATGTGACCTGCAAGCCCTGAATGTAATGTGACCTGCAAGCCCTGAACGTAATGTGACCTGTAAGTCCTGAACGTAATGTGACCAGCAAATGCTGAACATAATGTGACCTGCAAGCTCTGAACGTAATGTGACCTGCAAATGCTGAACGTAATGTGACCTGCAAGCCCTGAACGTAATGTGACCTGCAAGCCCTGAACGTATGTGACCAGCAAATGCTGAACGTAATGTGACCAGCAAACCCTGAACGTAATGTGACATGCAAACCCTGAACGTATGTGACCTGCAAATGCTGAACGTATGTGACCTGCAAATGCTGAATATATGTGACCTGCAAATGTTGAATGTATGTGACCTGCAAACCCTGAACGTATGTGACCTGCAAACCCTGAACGTATGTGACCTGCAAATGCTGAATGTATGTGACCTGCAAATGCTGAATGTATGTGACCTGCAAATGCTGAACGTAATGTGACCTGCAAGCCCTGAACGTAATGTGACCAGCAAGCCCTGAACGTATGTGACCTGCAAGCCCTGAACATAATGTGACCTGCAAGGCCTGAACATAATGTGACATGCAAACCCTGAACGTAATGTGACCTGCAAGCCCTGAACGTAATGTGACCTGCAAGCCCTGAACGTATGTGACCTGCAAGCCCTGAACGTATGTAACCAGCAAATGCTGAACGTATGTGACCTGTAAACACCGAATGAATGTGACCTGCAAACACCAAACGTAATGTGACCTGCAAGCCCTGAACGTATGTGACAAGCAAATGCTGAACGTAATGTAATCTGCAAGCCCTGAACGTAATGTTACCTGCAAGCCCTGAACGTAATGTGACCTGCAAGCCCTGATCGTATGTGACCAACAAATGCTGAACGTAATGTGACCTGCAAGCCCTGAACGTAATGTGACCTGCAAGCCCTGAACGTAATGTGACCTGTAAGCCCTAAGTGTATGTGACCTGCAAGCCCTGAACGTAATGTGATCTGCAATCCCTGAACGTATGTGACCTGCAAACCCTGAACGTATGTGACCTGCAAATGCTGAATGTATGTGACCTGCAAATGCTGAACGTAATGTGACCTGCAAGTCCTGAACGTAATGTGACCTGCAAATGCTGAACGTAATGTGACCTGCAAGCCCTAAGTGTAATGTGACCTGCAAGCCCTGAAAGTAATGTGATCTGCAATCCCTGAACGTAATGTGACCTGCAAGCCCTGAACGTAATGTGACCTGCAAGCCCTGAACGTAATGTGACCTGTAAGTCCTGAACGTAATGTGACCAGCAAATGCTGAACATAATGTGACCTGCAAGCTCTGAACGTAATGTGACCTGCAAGCCCTGAACGTATGTGACCAGCAATTGCTGAACATATGTGACCAGCAAATGCTGAAAGTATGTGACCTGCAAGCCATGAACGTATGTGACCTGCAAATGCTGAATGTATGTGACCTACAAATGCTGAATGTATGTGCCCTGCAAATGCTGAATGTATGTGACCTGCAAACCCTGAACGTATGTGACCTGCAAACCCTGAACGTATGTGACCTGCAAATGCTGAATGTATGTGACCTGCAAATGCTGAATGTATGTGACCTGCAAATGCTGAACGTAATGTGACCTGCAAGCCCTGAACGTAATGTGACCAGCAAATGCTGAACGTAATATGACCTGCAAGCCCTGAACGTATGTGACCTGCAAACCCTGAACGTATGTGACCTGCAAATGCTGAATGTATGTGACCTACAAATGCTGAATGTATGTGCCCTGCAAATGCTGAATGTATGTGACCTGCAAACCCTGAACGTATGTGACCTGCAAACCCTGAACGTATGTGACCTGCAAATGCTGAATGTATGTGACCTGCAAATGCTGAATGTATGTGACCTGCAAATGCTGAACGTAATGTGACCTGCAAGCCCTGAACGTAATGTGACCAGCAAATGCTGAACGTAATATGACCTGCAAGCCCTGAACGTATGTGACCTGCAAACCCTGAACGTATGTGACCTGCAAGCCCTGAATGCAATGTGACCTGCAAGCCCTGAACGCAATGTGACCTGCAAGCCTTGAACGTAATGTGACGTGCAAACCCTGAACGTAATGTGACATGCAAGCCCTGAACGCAATGTGACCTGCAAGCCCTGAACGCAATGTGACCTGCAAGCCTTGAACGTAATGTGACATGCAAACCCTGAACGTAATGTGACATGCAAACCCTGAACGTAATGTGACCTGCAAGCCCTGGACATATGTGACCTGCAAGCCCTGAACGTATGTGACCCTGCAAGGTCTGAACGTAATGTGACATGCAAGCCCTGAACGTAATGTGACCTGCAAGCCTTGAACGTAATGTGACATGCAAACCCTGAACGTAATGTGACCTGCAAGCCCTGAACGTAATGTGACCTGCAAACCCTGAACGTAATGTGACCTGCAAGCCCTGAACGTATGTGACCAGCAATTGCTGAACGTATGTGACCAGCAAATGCTGAAAGTATGTGACCTGCAAGCCATGAACGTATGTGACCTGCAAATGCTGAATGTATGTGACCTGCAAATGCTGAATGTATGTGCCCTGCAAATGTTGAATGTATGTGACCTGCAAACCCTGAACGTATGTGACCTGCAAACTCTGAACATATGTGACCTGCAAACACCGAACGTAATGTGACCTTCAAACCCTGAATTTAATGTGACCTGCAAATGCTGAATGTATGTGACCTGCAAACCCTGAACGTATGTGACCTGCAAACTCTGAACATATGTGACCTGCAAACACCGAACGTAATGTGACCATCAAACCCTGAATTTAATGTGACCTGCAAACTCTGAAGGTAATGTGACCTGCAAATGCTGAATGTATGTGACCTGCAAACCCTGAACGTAATGTGACCTGCAAACCCTGAATGTAATGTGACCTGCAAACCCTGAACGTAATGTGACCTGCAAACCCTGAGCGTAATGTGACCTGCAAGCCCTGAACGTATGTGACAAGCAAATGCTGAACGTAATGTGACCTGCAAGCCCTGAACGTAATGTGACCTGCAAGCCCTAAACGTAATGTGACCTGCAAGCCCTGAACGTAATGTGACATGCAAACCCTGAACGTAATGTGACCTGCAAACCCTGAACGAATGTGACCTGCAAATGCTGAATGTATGTGACCTGCAAACCCTGAACGTAATGTGACCTGCAAGTCCTGAACGTAATGTGACCTGCAAATGCTGAACGTAATGTGACCTGCAAGCCCTAAGCATAATGTGACCTGCAAGCCCTGAACGTAATGTGATTTGCAAACCCTGAACGTAATGTGACCTTCAAGCCCTGAACATAATGTGACCTGCAAGCCCTGAACGTATGTGACCTGCAAGCCCTGAACGTATGTGACCAGCAAATGCTGAACGTAATGTGACCTGTAAGCCCTGAACGTAATGTGACCAGCAAATGCTGAACATAATGTGACCTGCAAGCCCTGAACGTATGTGACCAGCAAATGCTGAACGTAATGTGACCTGTAAGCCCTGAACGTAATGTGACCAGCAAATGCTGAACATAATGTGACCTGCAAGCCCTGAATGTATGTGACCAGCAAATGCTGAACGTAATGTGACCAGCAAACCCTGAACGTAATGTGACCTGCAAGCCCTGAACGTAATGTGACCTGCAAGCCCTGAACGTAATGTGACCTGCAAGCCCTGAACATAATGTGACCTGCAAGCCCTGAACGTATGTGACCAGAAACTGCTGAACATATGTGACAAGCAAATGCTGAACGTATGTGACATGCAAACCCTGAATTTAATATGACCTGCAAGCCCTGAACGTATGTGACCAGCAATGCTGAACGTAATGTGACATGCAAAACCCTGAACGTAATGTGACCTGCAAGCCCTGAACGTATGTGACATGCAAGCCCTGAACGTAATGTGACCTGCAAACTCTGAACATAATGTGACCTGCAAACACCGAACGTAATGTGACCTGCAAACCCTGAACGTAATGTGACCTGCAAACTCTGAAGGTAATGTGACCTGCAAATGCTGAACGTAATGTGACCTGCAAACCCTGAACGTAATGTGACCTGCAAACCCTGAACGTAATGTGACCTGCAAACCCTGAGCGTAATGTGACCTGCAAGCCCTGAACGTATGTGACAAGCAAATGCTGAACGTAATGTGACCTGCAAGCCCTGAACGTAATGTGACCTGCAAGCCCTGAACGTATGTGACCAACAAATGCTGAACATAATGTGACATGCAAAACCCTGAACGTATGTGACCTGCAAACCCTGAACGTATGTGACCTGCAAACCCTGAACGTAATGTGACCTGCAAGCTCTGAACGTATGTGACATGCAAGCCCTGATCGTAATGTGACCTGCAAACCCTGAACATAATGTGACCTGCAAACCCTGAACGTATGTGACCTGCAAGCCCTGAACATAATGTGACCAGTAAATGCTGAACGTAATGTGACCAGCAAATGTTGAACGTATGTGACATGCAAACCCTGAACGTAATGTGACCTGCAAGCCCTGAACGTATGTGACCTGCAAGCCCTGAACGTAATGTGACCTGCAAGCCCTGAACATAATGTGACATGCAAGCCCTGAACGTAATGTGACCTGCAAGCCCTAAGTGTAATGTGACCTGCAAGCCCTGAACGTAATGTGATCTGCAATCCCTGAACGTATGTGACCTGCAAACCCTGAACGTATGTGACCTGCAAATGCTGAATGTATGTGACCTGCAAATGCTGAACGTAATGTGACCTGCAAGTCCTGAACGTAATGTGACCTGCAAATGCTGAACGTAATGTGACCTGCAAGCCCTAAGTGTAATGTGACCTGCAAGCCCTGAAAGTAATGTGATCTGCAATCCCTGAACGTAATGTGACCTGCAAGCCCTGAACGTAATGTGACCTGCAAGCCCTGAACGTAATGTGACCTGTAAGCCCTGAACGTAATGTGACCAGCAAATGCTGAACATAATGTGACCTGCAAGCTCTGAACGTAATGTGACCTGCAAATGCTGAACGTAATGTGACCTGCAAGCCCTGAACGTAATGTGACCTGCAAGCCCTGAACGTATGTGACCAGCAAATGCTGAACGTAATGTGACCAGCAAACCCTGAACGTAATGTGACATGCAAACCCTGAACGTATGTGACCTGCAAATGCTGAACGTATGTGACCTGCAAATGCTGAATATATGTGACCTGCAAATGTTGAATGTATGTGACCTGCAAACCCTGAACGTATGTGACCTGCAAACCCTGAACGTATGTGACCTGCAAATGCTGAATGTATGTGACCTGCAAATGCTGAATGTATGTGACCTGCAAATGCTGAACGTAATGTGACCTGCAAGCCCTGAACGTAATGTGACCAGCAAATGCTGAACGTAATATGACCTGCAAGCCCTGAACGCAATGTGACCTGCAAGCCCTGAACGCAATGTGACCTGCAAGCCTTGAACGTAATGTGACATGCAAACCCTGAACGTAATGTGACATGCAAGCCCTGAACGCAATGTGACCTGCAAGCCCTGAACGCAATGTGACCTGCAAGCCTTGAACGTAATGTGACATGCAAACCCTGAACGTAATGTGACATGCAAACCCTGAACGTAATGTGACCTGCAAGCCCTGGACATATGTGACCTGCAAGCCCTGAACGTATGTGACCCTGCAAGCTCTGAACGTAATGTGACATGCAAGCCCTGAACGTAATGTGACCTGCAAGCCTTGAACGTAATGTGACATGCAAACCCTGAACGTAATGTGACCTGCAAGCCCTGAACGTAATGTGACCTGCAAACCCTGAACGTAATGTGACCTGCAAGCCCTGAACGTATGTGACCAGCAATTGCTGAACGTATGTGACCAGCAAATGCTGAAAGTATGTGACCTGCAAGCCATGAACGTATGTGACCTGCAAATGCTGAATGTATGTGACCTACAAATGCTGAATGTATGTGCCCTGCAAATGCTGAATGTATGTGACCTGCAAACCCTGAACGTATGTGACCTGCAAACCCTGAACGTATGTGACCTGCAAATGCTGAATGTATGTGACCTGCAAATGCTGAACGTAATGTGACCTGCAAGCCCTGAACGTAATGTGAACTGCAAGCCCTGGACGCAATGTGACCTGCAAGCCCTGAACGTAATGTGACATGCAAACCCTGAACGTAATGTGACCTGCAAACTCTGAACGTAATGTCACCTGCAAGCCCTGAATGTAATGTGACATGCAAACCCTGAACGTATGTGACCTGCAAACCCTGAACGTATGTGACCTGCAAATGCTGAATGTATGTGACCTGCAAATGCTGAATGTATGTGACCTGCAAATGCTGAACGTAATGTGACCTGCAAGCCCTGAACGTAATGTGACCAGCAAATGCTGAACGTAATATGACCTGCAAGCCCTGAACGTATGTGACCTGCAAACCCTGAACGTATGTGACCTGCAAGCCCTGAACGCAATGTGACCTGCAAGCCCTGAACGCAATGTGACCTGCAAGCCTTGAACGTAATGTGACATGCAAACCCTGAACGTAATGTGACATGCAAGCCCTGAACGCAATGTGACCTGCAAGCCCTGAACGTAATGTGACCTGCAAGCCTTGAACGTAATGTGACATGCAAACCCTGAACGTAATGTGACATGCAAGCCCTGAACGTAATGTGACCTGCAAGCCCTGAACATATGTGACCTGCAAGCCCTGAACGTATGTGACCAGCAATTGCTGAACGTATGTGACCAGCAAATGCTGAAAGTATGTGACCTGCAAGCCATGAACGTATGTGACCTGCAAATGCTGAATGTATGTGACCTGCAAATGCTGAATGTATGTGACCTGCAAATGCTGAATGTATGTGACCTGCAAACCCTGAACGTATGTGACCTGCAAACCCTGAACGTATGTGACCTGCAAATGCTGAATGTATGTGACCTGCAAATGCTGAACGTAATGTGACCTGCAAGCCCTGAACGTAATGTGACCTGCAAGCCCTGAACGCAATGTGACCTGCAAGCCCTGAACGTAATGTGACCTGCAAACCCTGAACGTAATGTGACCTGCAAGCCCTGAACGTAATGTGACCTGCAAGCCCTGAACGTAATGTGACCTGCAAATGCTGAACGTAATGTGACCTGCAAGCCCTGAACGTATGTGACCTGCAAACCCTGAACGTATGTGACCTGCAAATGCTGAACGTATGTGACCTGCAAATGCTGAACGTATGTGACCTGCAAACCCTGAACGTAATGTGACCTGCAAATCCTGAACGTAATGTGACCTGCAAGCCTGAACGTAATGTGACCTGCAAGCCCTGAACGTATGTGACTGCAATCCCTGAAGTATGTGACCTGCAAGCCCTGAACGTAATGTGACATGCAAACCCTGAATGTAATGTGACCTGCAAACTCTGAACGTAATGTGACCTGCAAGTCCTGAACGTAATGTGACCTGCAAATGCTGAACGTAATATGACCTGCAAGCCCTGAACGTATGTGACCTGCAAACCCTGAACGTATGTGACCTGCAAGCCCTGAACGCAATGTGACCTGCAAACCCTGAACGTAATGTGACCTGCAAGCTCTGAACGTAATGTGACATGCAAACCCTGAACGTAATGTGACCTGCAAGCCCTGAACGTATGTGACCTGCAAGCCCTGAACGCAATGTGACCTGCAAGCCCTGAACGTAATGTGACATGCAAACCCTGAACGTAATGTGACCTGCAAGCCCTGAACATAATGTGACATGCAAACCCTGAACGTAATGTGACCTGCAAGCCCTGAACGTATGTGACTCAGCAATTGCTGAACGTATGTGCCCTGCAAATGCTGAATGTATGTAACCTGCAAACCCTGAACGTATGTGACCTGCAAACCCTGAACGTATGTGACCTGCAAACCCTCAATGTATGTGACCTGCAAACCCTGAATGTAATGTGACCTGCAAGCCCTGAATATATGTGACCAGCAAATGCTGAACATATGTGACCTGCAAGCCCTGAACGTATTTGACCTGCAAACCCTGAAAGTATGTGACATGCAAATGCTGAACGTATATGACATGCAAATGCTGAACGTATGTGACCTGCAAACCCTGAAAGTATGTGACCTGCAAATGCTGAATGTATGTGACCTGCAAACTCTGAACGTAATGCGACCTGCAAGGCCTGAACGTAATGTGACATGCAAACCCTGAACGTTATGTGACATGCAAACCCTGAACGTTATGTGACATGCAAGCCCTGAACGTATGTGACCTGCAAACCCTGAAAGTATGTGACCTGCAAATGCTGAATGTATGTGACCTGCATACCCTGAACGTAATGTGACCTGCAAGTCCTGAACGTAATGTGACCTGCAAATGCTGAACGTAATGTGACCTGCAAGCCCTAAGCGTAATGTGACCAGCAAACCCTGAACGTAATGTGACCTGCAAACCCTGAAAGTATGTGACCTGCAAATGCTGAACGTATGTGACCTGCAAATGCTGAATGTATGTGACCTGCAAACCCTGAACGTAATGTGACCTGCAAGTCCTGAACGTAATGTGACCTGCAAATGCTGAACGTAATGTGACCTGCAAGCCCTGAACGTAATGTGACCTGCAAGCCCTGAACGTAATGTGACCTGCAAACCCTGAACGTAATGTGACCTGCAAGCCCTGAACGTATGTGACCTGCAAATGCTGAACGTAATGTGACCTGCAAATCCTGAACGTAATGTGACCTGCAAACCCTGAACGTATGTGACCTGCAAATGCTGAATGTATGTGACCTGCAAATGCTGAACGTAATGTGACCTGCAAGCCCTGAACGTAATGTGACCTGCAAATCCTGAACGTAATGTGACCTGCAAATGCTGAACGTATGTGACCTGCAAATGCTGAACGTAATGTGACCTGCAAGCCCTGAACGTAATGTGACCTGCAAACCCTGAACGTATGTGACCTGCAAATGCTGAATGTATGTGACCTGCAAATGCTGAATGTATGTGACCTGCAAATGCTGAACGTAATGTGACCTGCAAGCCCTGAACGTAATGTGACCTGCAAATGCTGAACGTAATATGACCTGCAAGCCCTGAACGTATGTGACCTGCAAACCCTGAATGTATGTGACCTGCAAGCCCTGAACGCAATGTGACCTGCAAATACTGAATGTTTGTGACCTGCAAACCCTGAATGTATGTGACCTGCAAGCCCTGAACGTATGTGACCAGCAAATGCTGAATGTAATGTGACCTGCAAATGCTGAACGTAATGTGATCTGCAAGCCCTGAATGTAATGTGACATGCAAACCCTAAACGTAATGTGACCTGCAAGCCCTGAACGTAATGTGACCAGCAAATGCTGAACGTAATATGACCTGCAAGCCCTGAACGTATGTGACCTGCAAGCCCTGAACATATGTGACCTGCAAGCCCTGAACGCAATGTGACCTGCAAACCCTGAATGTAATGTGACATGCAAACCCTGAACGTAATGTGACCTGCAAGCCCTGAACGTAATGTGACATGCAAACCCTGAACATAATGTGACCTGCAAGCCCTGAACGTATGTGACCAGCAATTGCTGAATGTATGTGACCAGCAAATGCTGAATGTATGTGACCTGCAATCCATGAACGTATGTGACCTGCAAGCCATGAACGTATGTGACCTGCAAATGCTGAATGTATGTGACCTGCAAATGCTGAATGTATGTGCCCTGCAAATGCTGAATGTATGTGACCTGCAAACCCTGAACGTATGTGACCTGCAAATGCTGAATGTATGTGACCTGCAAATGCTGAAGGTAATGTGACCTGCAAACCCTGAACATAATGTGACATGCAAACCCTGAACGTAATGTGACCAGCAAATGCTGAACGTAATGTGACCTGCAAGCCCTGAACATATGTGACCAGCAAATGCTGAACGTAATGTAACCTGCAAGCCCTGAACGTATGTGACCTGCAAATGCTGAACGTAATGTGACCTGCAAGCCCTGAACGTAATGTGACATGCAAACCCTGAACGTAATGTGACCTGCAAATGCTGAACGTAATGTGACCTGCAAGCCCTAAGTGTAATGTGACCTGCAAGCCCTGAACGTAATGTGATCTGCAATCCCTGAACATAATGTGACCTGCAAGCCCTGAACGTAATGTGACCTGCAAGCCCTGAACATATGTGACCTGCAAGCCCTGAACGTATGTGACCAGCAAATGTTGAACGTAATGTGACCTGTAAGCCCTGAACGTAATGTGACCAGCAAATGCTGAACGTAATGTGACCTGCAAGCCCTGAACGTAATGTGACCAGCAAATGCTGAACGTAATATGACCTGCAAGCCCTGAACGTATGTGACCTGCAAGGCCTGAACGCAATGTGACCTGCAAACCCTGAACCTAATGTGACCTGCAAGCCCTGAACTTAATCTGACCTGCAAATGCTGAACGTAATGTGACATGCAAACCCTGAACGTACCTGACCTGCAAGCTCTGAACGTATGTGACATGCAAGCCCTGAACGTAATGTGACCTGCAAACCCTGAACGTAATGTGACCTGCAAGCCCTGAACGTATGTAATCTGCAAGCCCTGAACGTAATGTGACCTGCAAGCCCTGAACGTAATGTGACCTGCAAGCCCTGAACGTATGTGACCAATAAATGCTGAACATAATGTGACTTGCAAGCCCTGAACGTAATGTGACCTGCAAGCCCTGAACGTATGTGACCAGCAAATGCTGAACGTAATATGACCTGCAAGCCCTGAACGTAATGTGACCTGCAAGCCCTGAATGTATGTGACCTGCAAGCCCTGAACGTATGTGACCTGCAAGCCCTGGACGCAATGTGACCTGCAAGCCCTGAACGTAATGTGACATGCAAACCCTGAACGTAATGTGACCTGCAATCCCTGAATGTAATGTGACATGCAAACCCTGAACGTAATGTGACCTGCAAGCCCTGAACGTATGTTACCAGCAATTGCTGAACGTAATGTGACCAGCAAACCCTGAACGTAATGTGACCTGCAAGCCCTGAACGTATGTGACCTGCAAATACTGAATGTAAGTGATCTGCAAATGCTGAACGTAATGTGACCTGCAAATGTTGAATGTATGTGACCTGCAAACCCTGAATGTATGTGACCTGCAAACCCTGAACGTATGTGACCTGCAAATGCTGAATGTATGTGACCTGCAAATGCTGAATGTATGTGCCCTGCAAATGCTGAATGTATGTGACCTGCAAACCCTGAACGTATGTGACCTGCAAACCCTGAAAGTATGTGACCTGCAAATGCTGAATGTATGTGACCTGCAAATGCTGAACGTAATGTGACCTGCAAGCCCTGAACGTAATGTGAACTGCAAGCCCTGGACGCAATGTGACCTGCAAGCCCTGAACGTAATGTGACATGCAAACCCTGAACGTAATGTGACCTGCAAACTCTGAACGTAATGTGACCTGCAAGGCCTGAACGTAATGTGACATGCAAACCCTGAACGTTATGTGACATGCAAGCCCTGAACGTATGTGACCTGCAAACCCTGAAAGTATGTGACCTGCAAATGCTGAATGTATGTGACCTGCATACCCTGAACGTAATGTGACCTGCAAGTCCTGAACGTAATGTGACCTGCAAATGCTGAACGTAATGTGACCTGCAAGCCCTAAGCGTAATGTGACCAGCAAACCCTGAACGTAATGTGACCTGCAAACCCTGAAAGTATGTGACCTGCAAATGCTGAACGTATGTGACCTGCAAATGCTGAATGTATGTGACCTGCAAACCCTGAACGTAATGTGACCTGCAAGTCCTAAACGTAATGTGACCTGCAAATGCTGAACGTAATGTGACCTGCAAGCCCTAAGCATAATGTGACCTGCAAGCCCTGAACGTAATGTGATCTGCAAACCCTGAACGTAATGTGACCTGCATGCCCTGAACATATGTGACCAGCAAATGCTGAACGTATGTGACCTGCAAATGCTGAACGTAATGTGACCTGCAAACCCTGAACGTATGTGACCTGCAAATGCTGAATGTATGTGACCTGCAAATGCTGAACGTAATGTGACCTGCAAGCCCTGAACGTAATGTGAACTGCAAGCCCTGGACGCAATGTGACCTGCAAGCCCTGAACGTAATGTGACATGCAAACCCTGAACGTAATGTGACCTGCAAACTCTGAACGTAATGTGACCTGCAAGCCCTGAACGTAATGTGACCAGCAAATGCTGAACGTAATATGACCTGCAAACCCTGAACGTAATGTGACATGCAAACCCTGAACGTAATGTGACCTGCAAACTCTGAACGTAATGTGACCTGCAAGCCCTGAACGCAATGTGACCTGCAAGCCCTGAACGTAATGTGACATGCAAACCCTGAACGTAATGTGACCTGCAAGCCGTGAACGTAATGTGACATGCAAACCCTGAACGTAATGTGACCTGCAAGCCCTGAACGTATGTGACTCAGCAATTGCTGAACGTATGTGACCAGCAAATGCTGAAAGTATGTGACCTGCAAGCCATGAATGTATGTGACCTGCAAATGCTGAATGTATGTGACCTGCAAATGCTGAATGTATGTGCCCTGCAAATGCTGAATGTATGTGACCTGCAAACCCTGAACGTATGTGACCTGCAAACCCTCAACGTATGTGACCTGCAAATGCTGAATGTATGTGACCTGCAAATGCTGAACGTAATGTGACCTGCAAATGCTGAACGTAATGTGACCTGCAAGCCCTAAGTGTAATGTGACCTGCAAGCCCTGAACGTAATGTGATCTGCAATCCCTGAACGTATGTGACCTGCAAACCCTGAACGTATGTGACCTGCAAATGCTGAATGTATGTGACCTGCAAATGCTGAACGTAATGTGACCTGCAAGTCCTGAACGTAATGTGACCTGCAAATGCTGAACGTAATGTGACCTGCAAGCCCTAAGTGTAATGTGACCTGCAAGCCCTGAACGTAATGTGATCTGCAATCCCTGAACGTAATGTGACCTGCAAGCCCTGAACGTAATGTGACCTGCAAGCCCTGAATGTATGTGACCTACAAGACCTGAATGTATGTGACCAGCAAATGCTGAACTTAATGTAACCTGTAAGCCCTGAACGTAATGTGACCAGCAAATGCTGAACATAATGTGACCTGCAAGCTCTGAACGTAATGTGACTTGCAAATGCTGAACGTAATGTGACCTGCAAGCCCTGAACTTAATGTGACCTGCAAACCCTGAATGTATGTGACCTGCAAATGCTGAATGTATGTGACCTGCAAATGCTGAATGTATGTGACCTGCAAATGCTGAACGTAATGTGACCTGCAAGCCCTGAACGTAATGTGACCTGCAAATGCTGAACGTAATATGACCTGCAAGCCCTGAACGTATGTGACCTGCAAACCCTGAATGTATGTGACCTGCAAGCCCTGAACGCAATGTGACCTGCAAGCCCTGAACGTAATATGACCTGCAAGCCCTGAACGTAATGTGACATGCAAACCCTGAACGTAATGTGACCTGCAAACTCTGAACGTAATGTGACCTGCAAGCCCTGAACGTAATGTGACATGCAAGCCCTGAACGTAATGTGACATGCAAACCCTGAACGTAATGTGACCTGCAAACCCTGAACGTAATGTGACCTGCAAGCCCTGAACGTAATGTGACCTGCAAACCCTGAACGTAATGTGACCTGCAAGCCCTGAACGTAATGTGACATGCAAACCCTGAACGTAATGTGACCTGCAAGCCCTGAACGTAATGTGACCTGCAAGCCCTGAACGCAATGTGACCTGCAAGCCCTGAACGTAATGTGACATGCAAACCCTGAACGTAATGTGACCTGCAAGCCCTGAACGTAATGTGACATGCAAACCCTGAACGTAATGTGACCTGCAAGCCCTGAACGTATGTGACTCAGCAATTGCTGAACGTATGTGACCAGCAAATGCTGAAAGTATGTGACCTGCAAGCCATGAATGTATGTGACCTGCAAATGCTGAATGTATGTGACCTGCAAATGCTGAATGTATGTGCCCTGCAAATGCTGAACGTATGTGACCTGCAAACCCTGAATGTATGTGACCTGCAAGCCCTGAACGTATGTGACCTGCAAACCCTGAACGTATATGTGACCTGCAAGCCCTGAACGCAATGTGACCTGCAAACCCTGAACGCAATGTGACCTGCAAGCTCTGAACGTAATGTGACATGCAAAACCCTGAACGTAATGTGACCTGCAAGCCCTGAACGTATGTGACCTGCAAGCCCTGAACACAATGTGACCTACAAGCCCTGAACGTAATGTGACATGCAAACCCTGAACGTAATGTGACCTGCAAGCCCTGAACGTAATGTGACATGCAAACCCTGAACGTAATGTGACCTGCAAGCCCTGAACGTATGTGACTCAGCAATTGCTGAACGTATGTGACCAGCAAATGCTGAAAGTATGTGACCTGCAAGCCATGAATGTATGTGACCTGCAAATGCTGAATGTATGTGACCTGCAAATGCTGAATGTATGTGCCCTGCATATGCTGAATGTATGTGACCTGCAAACCCTGAACGTATGTGACCTGCAAACCCTCAACGTATGTGACCTGCAAATGCTGAATGTATGTGACCTGCAAATGCTGAACGTAATGTGACCTGCAAATGCTGAACGTAATGTGACCTGCAAGCCCTAAGTGTAATGTGACCTGCAAGCCCTGAACGTAATGTGATCTGCAATCCCTGAACGTATGTGACCTGCAAACCCTGAACGTATGTGACCTGCAAATGCTGAATGTATGTGACCTGCAAATGCTGAACGTAATGTGACCTGCAAGTCCTGAACGTAATGTGACCTGCAAATGCTGAACGTAATGTGACCTGCAAGCCCTAAGTGTAATGTGACCTGCAAGCCCTGAACGTAATGTGATCTGCAATCCCTGAACGTAATGTGACCTGCAAGCCCTGAACGTAATGTGACCTGCAAGCCCTGAATGTATGCGACCTACAAGACCTGAATGTATGTGACCAGCAAATGCTGAACTTAATGTAACCTGTAAGCCCTGAACGTAATGTGACCAGCAAATGCTGAACATAATGTGACCTGCAAGCTCTGAACGTAATGTGACTTGCAAATGCTGAACGTAATGTGACCTGCAAGCCCTGAACTTAATGTGACCTGCAAGCCCTGAACGTAATGTGACATGCAAACCCTGAACGTAATGTGACCTGCAAGCCCTGAACGTAATGTGACCTGCAAGCCCTGAACGCATATGTGACCTGCAAACCCTGAACGTAATATGACCTGCAAGCCCTGAACGTATGTGACCTGCAAACCCTGAACGTATATGTGACCTGCAAGCCCTGAACGCATATGTGACCTGCAAGCCCTGAACGTAATATGACCTGCAAGCCCTGAACGTATGTGACCAGCAAATGCTGAACGTATATGTGACCTGCAAGCCCTGAACGTATATGTGACCTGCAAGCCCTGAACGCAATGTGACCTGCAAACCCTGAACGTAATGTGACCTGCAAGCTCTGAACGTAATGTGACCTGCAAACCCTGAACGTATATGTGACCTGCAAGCCCTGAACGCAATGTGACCTGCAAACCCTGAACGTAATGTGACCTGCAAGCTCTGAACGTAATGTGACATGCAAAACCCTGAACGTAATGTGACCTGCAAGCCCTGAACGTATGTGACCTGCAAGCCCTGAACGCAATGTGACCTGCAAGCCCTGAACATAATGTGACATGCAAACCCTGAACGTAATGTGACCTGCAAGCCCTGAACGTAATGTGACATGCAAACCCTGAACGTAATGTGACCTGCAAGCCCTGAACGTATGTGACTCAGCAATTGCTGAACGTATGTGACCAGCAAATGCTGAAAGTATGTGACCTGCAAGCCATGAATGTATGTGACCTGCAAATGCTGAATGTATGTGACCTGCAAATGCTGAATGTATGTGCCCTGCAAATGCTGAATGTATGTGACCTGCAAACCCTGAACGTATGTGACCTGCAAACCCTCAACGTATGTGACCTGCAAATGCTGAATGTATGTGACCTGCAAATGCTGAACGTAATGTGACCTGCAAATGCTGAACGTAATGTGACCTGCAAGCCCTAAGTGTAATGTGACCTGCAAGCCCTGAACGTAATGTGATCTGCAATCCCTGAACGTATGTGACCTGCAAACCCTGAACGTAATGTGACATGCAAACCCTGAACGTAATGTGACCTGCAAACTCTGAACGTAATGTGACCTGCAAGGCCTGAACGTAATGTGACATGCAAACCCTGAACGTTATGTGACATGCAAGCCCTGAACGTATGTGACCTGCAAACCCTGAAAGTATGTGACCTGCAAATGCTGAATGTATGTGACCTGCATACCCTGAACGTAATGTGACCTGCAAGTCCTGAACGTAATGTGACCTGCAAATGCTGAACGTAATGTGACCTGCAAGCCCTAAGCGTAATGTGACCAGCAAACCCTGAACGTAATGTGACCTGCAAACCCTGAAAGTATGTGACCTGCAAATGCTGAACGTATGTGACCTGCAAATGCTGAATGTATGTGACCTGCAAACCCTGAACGTAATGTGACCTGCAAGTCCTAAACGTAATGTGACCTGCAAATGCTGAACGTAATGTGACCTGCAAGCCCTAAGCATAATGTGACCTGCAAGCCCTGAACGTAATGTGATCTGCAAACCCTGAACGTAATGTGACCTGCATGCCCTGAACATATGTGACCAGCAAATGCTGAACGTATGTGACCTGCAAATGCTGAACGTAATGTGACCTGCAAACCCTGAACGTATGTGACCTGCAAATGCTGAATGTATGTGACCTGCAAATGCTGAACGTAATGTGACCTGCAAGCCCTGAACGTAATGTGAACTGCAAGCCCTGGACGCAATGTGACCTGCAAGCCCTGAACGTAATGTGACATGCAAACCCTGAACGTAATGTGACCTGCAAACTCTGAACGTAATGTGACCTGCAAGCCCTGAACGTAATGTGACCAGCAAATGCTGAACGTAATGTGACCTGCAAACCCTGAACGTAATGTGACATGCAAACCCTGAACGTAATGTGACCTGCAAACCCTGAACGTAATGTGACCTGCAAGCCCTGAACGCAATGTGACCTGCAAGCCCTGAACGTAATGTGACCTGCAAACCCTGAACGTAATGTGACCTGCAAGCCCTGAACGTAATGTGACATGCAAACCCTGAACGTAATGTGACCTGCAAGCCCTGAACGTATGTGATAGCAAGCCCTGAACGTAATGTGACCTGCAAACCCTGAACGTAATGTGACCTGCAAGCCCTGAACGTATGTGACCTGCAAGCCCTGAACGTAATGTGACCTGCAAGCCCTGAACGTATGTGACCAGCAAATGCTGAACGTAATGTGACCTGCAAGCCCTGAACGTAATGTGACCTGCAAGCCCTAACGTATGTGAACAGCAATGCCCTGAACGTAATGTGACCTGCAAGCCCTGAACGTAATGTGACCTGCGCTGAACGTATGTGACCTGCAAGCCCTGAACGTATGTGACCTGCAATCCCTGAACGTAATGTGACATGCAAACCCTGAACGTAATGTGACCTGCAAGCCCTGAACGTATGTTACCAGCAATTGCTGAACGTAATGTGACCAGCAAACCCTGAACGTAATGTGACCTGCAAGCCCTGAACGTATGTGACCTGCAAATACTGAATGTATGTGATCTGCAAATGCTGAACGTAATGTGACCTGCAAATGTTGAATGTATGTGACCTGCAAACCCTGAATGTATGTGACCTGCAAACCCTGAACGTATGTGACCTGCAAATGCTGAATGTATGTGACCTGCAAATGCTGAATGTATGTGCCCTGCAAATGCTGAATGTATGTGACCTGCAAACCCTGAACGTATGTGACCTGCAAACCCTGAACATATGTGACCTGCAAATGCTGAATGTATGTGACCTGCAAATGCTGAACGTAATGTGACCTGCAAGTCCTGAACGTAATGTGACATGCAAACCCTGAACGTAATGTGACCTGCAAGCCCTGAACGTAATGTGACATGCAAACCCTGAACGTAATGTGACCTGCAAGCCCTGAACGTATGTGACTCAGCAATTGCTGAACGTATGTGCCCTGCAAATGCTGAATGTATGTGACCTGCAAACCCTGAACGTATGTGACCTGCAAACCCTGAACGTATGTGACCTGCAAACCCTCAATGTATGTGACCTGCAAACCCTGAACGTAATGTGACCTGCAAGCCCTGAATATATTTGACCAGCAAATGCTGAACATATGTGACCTGCAAGCCCTGAACGTATTTGACCTGCAAACCCTGAAAGTATGTGACATGCAAATGCTGAACGTATGTGACCTGCAAATGCTGAACGTATGTGACCTGCAAACCCTGAAAGTATGTGACCTGCAAATGCTGAATGTATGTGACCTGCAAACCCTGAACGTAATGTGACCTGCAAGTCCTGAATGTAATGTGACATGCAAATGCTGAACGTAATGTGACCTGCAAGCCCTAAGCGTAATGTGTCCAGCAAACCCTGAATGTAATGTGACATGCAAACCCTGAAAGTATGTGACCAGCAAATGCTGAAAGTATGTGACCTGCAAGCCATGAACGTATGTTACCTGCAAGCCATGAACGTATGTGACCTGCAAATACTGAATGTATGTGACCTGCAAACCCTGAATGTATGTGACCTGCAAGCCCTGAACGTATGTGACCAGCAAATGCTGAATGTAATGTGACCTGCAAATGCTGAACGTATGTGACTCAAACCCTAACGTATGTGCCTGCAACCCTGACGTATGTGACCACAAATGCTGAACGTATGACCTGCAACTGAACGTATGTGACCTGCAAGCTGAACTATGTGACCTGCAACCCTGAACGAATGTGACCTGCAAACCCTGAACGTAATGTGACATGCAAACCCTGAACGTAATGTGACCTGCAAGCCCTGAACGTAATGTGACATGCAAACCCTGAACGTAATGTGACCTGCAAGCCCTGAACGTATGTGACCGCAACTGAAGTATGTGACCGCAATGCTGAACGTAATGTGACCGCAAACCCTGAACGTAGTGACGCATAATGTGACCGCAAACTGTATGTGACCTGCAACCTAACTTGTACCCAAGCTGAAGTATGTGACCTGCAAACTGAATGTAGACCTGCAAACCCTGAATAGTGACCTGCAACCGAACTATGTGACCGAATGCTGAATATTGACTGCAAATGCTGAACGAATGTGACCTGCACCAGAATGACAAACGTAATGTGACCTGCAAGCCCTGAACGTAATGTGACCAGCAAATGCTGAACGTAATATGACCTGCAAGCCCTGAACGTATGTGACCTGCAAGCCCTGAACATATGTGACCTGCAAGCCCTGAACGCAATGTGACCTGCAAACCCTGAATGTAATGTGACATGCAAACCCTGAACGTAATGTGACCTGCAAGCCCTGAACGTAATGTGACATGCAAACCCTGAACGTAATGTGACCTGCAAGCCCTGAACGTATGTGACCAGCAATTGCTGAATGTATGTGACCAGCAAATGCTGAATGTATGTGACCTGCAATCCATGAACGTATGTGACCTGCAAGCCATGAACGTATGTGACCTGCAAATGCTGAATGTATGTGACCTGCAAATGCTGAATGTATGTGCCCTGCAAATGCTGAATGTATGTGACCTGCAAACCCTGAACGTATGTGACCTGCAAATGCTGAATGTATGTGACCTGCAAATGCTGAACGTAATGTGACCTGCAAACCCTGAACATAATGTGACATGCAAACCCTGAACGTAATGTGACCTGCAAATGCTGAACGTAATGTGACCTGCAAGCCCTGAACGTAATGTGATCAGCAAATGCTGAACGTAATGTGACCTGTAAGCCCTGAACGTAATGTGACCAGCAAACGCTGAACGTAATGTGACCTGCAAATGCTGAACATAATGTGACCTGCAATCCCTGAACGTAATGTGACCTGCAAACCCTGAACGTATGTGACCTGCAATGCTGAACGTATGTGACCTGCAATGCTGAACGTAATGTGACCTGCAAGCCCTGAACGTATGTGACCTGCAAGCCCTGAACGAATGTGACCTGCAAACCCTGAACGTATGTGACCACAAATGCTGAACGTAATGTGACCTGCAAGCCCTGAACGTATGTGACCTGCAAATGCTGACGTAATGTGACCTGCAGCCTGAACGTAATGTGCATGCAAACCCTGAACGTAATGTGACCTGCAAATGCTGAACGTAATGTGACCTGCAAGCCCTAAGTGTAATGCGACCTGCAAGCCCTGAACGTAATGTGACCTGCAAACCCTGAAAGTATGTGACCTGCAAGCCCTGAATATATGTGACCAGCAAATGCTGAACATAGGTGACCTGCAAGCCCTGAACGTATTTGACCTGCAAACCCTGAAAGTATGTGACATGCAAATGCTGAACGTATGTGACCTGCAAATGCTGAACGTATGTGACCTGCAAACCCTGAAAGTATGTGACCTGCAAATGCTGAATGTATGTGACCTGCAAACCCTGAACGTAATGTGACCTGCAAGTCCTGAATGTAATGTGACCTGCAAATGCTGAACGTAATGTGACCTGCAAGCCCTAAGCGTAATGTGTCCAGCAAACCCTGAAAGTATGTGACCAGCAAATGCTGAAAGTATGTGACCTGCAAGCCATGAACGTATGTTACCTGCAAGCCATGAACGTATGTGACCTGCAAACCCTGAACGTATGTGACCTGCAAGCCCTGAACGTATGTGACCTGCAAGCCCTGGATGCAATGTGACCTGCAAGCCCTGAACGTAATGTGACATGCAAACCCTGAACGTATGTGACCAGCAAATGCTGAACATATGTGACCTGCAAGCCCTGAACGTATTTGACCTGCAAGCCCTGAACGTATGTGACCAGCAATTGCTGAATGTATGTGACCAGCAAATGCTGAATGTATGTGACCTGCAATCCATGAACGTATGTGACCTGCAAGCCATGAACGTATGTGACCTGCAAATGCTGAATGTATGTGACCTGCAAATGCTGAATGTATGTGCCCTGCAAATGCTGAATGTATGTGACCTGCAAACCCTGAACGTATGTGACCTGCAAACCCTGAACGTATGTGACCTGCAAATGCTGAATGTATGTGACCTGCAATTGCTGAACGTAATGTGACCTGCAAACCCTGAACGTAATGTGACATGCAAACCCTGAACGTAATGTGACCTGCAAATGCTGAACGTAATGTGACCTGCAAGCCCTGAACGTAATGTGATCAGCAAATGCTGAACGTAATGTGACCTGTAAGCCCTGAACGTAATGTGACCTGCAAGCCCTGAACGTAATGTGACCAGCAAATGCTGAACGTAATGTGACCTTAGCCCTGAACGTAATGTGACCAGCAAATGCTGAACGTAATGTGACCTGCAAGCCCTGAACGTAATGTGACCAGCAAATGCTGAACGTAATATGACCTGCAAGCCCTGAACGTATGTGACCTGCAAGCCCTGAACGTATGTGACCTGCAAGCCCTGAACGCAATGTGACCTGCAAACCCTGAACCTAATGTGACCTGCAAGCCCTGAACTTAATCTGACCTGCAAATGCTGAACGTAATGTGACATGCAAACCCTGAACGTACCTGACCTGCAAGCTCTGTACGTATGTGACATGCAAGCCCTGAACGTAATGTAACCTGCAAGCCCTGAACGTATGTGACCAACAAATGCTGAACGTAATGTGACTTGCAAGCCCTGAACGTAATGTGACCTGCAAGCCCTGAACGTATGTGACCAGCAAATGCTGAACGTAATATGACCTGCAAGCCCTGAACGTAATGTGACCTGCAAGCCCTGAACGTATGTGACCTGCAAGCCCTGAACGTATGTGACCTGCAAGCCCTGGATGCAATGTGACCTGCAAGCCCTGAACGTAATGTGACATGCAAACCCTGAACGTAATGTGACCTGCAATCCCTGAATGTAATGTGACATGCAAACCCTGAACGTAATGTGACCTGCAAGCCCTGAACGTATGTTACCAGCAATTGCTGAACGTAATGTGACCAGCAAACCCTGAACGTAATGTGACCTGCAAGCCCTGAACGTATGTGACCTTCAAATACTGAATGTATGTGATCTGCAAATGCTGAACGTAATGTGACCTGCAAATGTTGAATGTATGTGACCTGCAAACCCTGAATGTATGTGACCTGCAAACCCTGAACGTATGTGACCTGCAAATGCTGAATGTATGTGACCTGCAAATGCTGAATGTATGTGCCCTGCAAATGCTGAATGTATGTGACCTGCAAACCCTGAACGTATGTGACCTGCAAACCCTG
>CM026388.1:368840-384992 GCA_014843695.1 Archivesica marissinica | reverse complement strand
TGAACGTAATGTGACCTGCAAACTCTGAAGGTAATGTGACCTGCAAATGCTGAACGTAATGTGACCTGCAAACCCTGAACGTAATGTGACCTGCAAACCCTGAACGTAATGTGACCTGCAAACCCTGAGCATAATGTGACCTGCAAGCCCTGAACGTATGTGACAAGCAAATGCTGAACGTAATGTGACCTGCAAGCCCTGAACGTAATGTGACCTGCAAGCCCTGAACGTATGTGACCAACAAATGCTGAACATAATGTGACATGCAAAACCCTGAACGTATGTGACCTGCAAACCCTGAACGTATGTGACCTGCAAACCCTGAACGTAATGTGACCTGCAAGCTCTGAACGTATGTGACATGCAAGCCCTGATCGTAATGTGACCTGCAAACCCTGAACATAATGTGACCTGCAAACCCTGAACGTATGTGACCTGCAAGCCCTGAACATAATGTGACCAGTAAATGCTGAACGTAATGTGACCAGCAAATGTTGAACGTATGTGACATGCAAACCCTGAACGTAATGTGACCTGCAAGCCCTGAACGTATGTGACCTGCAAGCCCTGAACGTAATGTGACCTGCAAGTCCAGAACATAATGTGACCTGCAAGCCCTGAACGTAATGTGACCTGCAAGCCCTGAACGTAATGTGACCTGCAAGCCCTGAACGTAATGTGACCTGCAAGCCCTGAATGTATGTGACCTGCAAGTCCTGAATGTATGTGACCTGCAAATGCTGAACGTAATGTGACCTGCAAGCCCTGAACGTATGTGACCAGCAAATGCTGAACGTAATGTGACCTGCAAACCCTGAACGTATGTGACCTGCAAACCCTGAACGTAATGTGACCTGCAAGCCCTGAATATGTGACCTGCAAGCCCTGAACGTATGTGACCTGCAAACCCTGACGTAATGACCTGCAAATGCTGAATGTATGTGACCTGCAAATGCTGAACGTAATGTGACCTGCAAGCCCTGAACGTAATGTGAACTGCAAGCCCTGGACGCAATGTGACCTGCAAGCCCTGAACGTAATGTGACCTACAAACTCTGAACGTAATGTGACCTGCAAGCCCTGAATGTAATGTGACATGCAAGCCCTGAACGTATTTGATCTGCAAACCCTGAAAGTATGTGACATGCAAATGCTGAACGTATGTTACCTGCAAATGCTGATAGTATGTGACCTGCAAGCCCTGAACGTAATGTGACCTGCAAATGCTGAACGTAATGTGACCTGCAAGCCCTAAGCGTAATGTGACCTGCAAACCCTGAACGTATGTGACCTGGAAATGCTGAACGTATGTGACCTGCAAACCCTGAAAGTATGTGACCTGCAAATGCTGAATGTATGTGACCTGCAAACCCTGAATGTAATGTGACCTGCAAGTCCTGAACGTAATGTGACCTGCAAATGCTGAACGTAATGTGACCTGCAAGCCCTGAACGTAATGTGAACTGCAAGCCCTGGACGCAATGTGACCTGCAAGCCCTGAACGTAATGTGACATGCAAACCCTGAATGTAATGTGACCTGCAAACTCTGAACGTAATGTGACCTGCAAGTCCTGAACGTAATGTGACCTGCAACCCTGAACGTATGTGACCTGCAAATGCTGAACGTATGTGACCTGCAAATGCTGAACGTAATGTGACCTGCAAGCCCTGAACGTAATGTGACCTGCAAACCCTGAACGTAATGTGACCTGCAAGTGCTGAACGTATGTGACCTGCAAATGCTGAACGTAATGTGACCTGCAAGCCCTGAACGTAATGTGACCTGCAAACCCTGAACGTATGTGACCTGCAAGTGCTGAACGTATGTGACCTGCAAAGCTGACGTATGTGACCTGCAAACCTGAACGTAATGTGACCTGCAAGCACTGAACGTAATGTGACCTGCAAATGCTGAACGTAATATGACCTGCAAGCCCTGAACGTATGTGACCTGCAAACCCTGAACGTATGTGACCTGCAAGCCCTGAACGCAATGTGACCTGCAAACCCTGAATGTTTGTGACCTGCAAACCCTGAATGTATGTGACCTGCAAGCCCTGAACGTATGTGACCAGCAAATGCTGAATGTAATGTGACCTGCAAATGCTGAACGTAATGTGATCTGCAAGCCCTGAATGTAATGTGACATGCAAACCCTGAACGTAATGTGACCTGCAAGCCCTGAACGTAATGTGACCAGCAAATGCTGAACGTAATATGACCTGCAAGCCCTGAACGTATGTGACCTGCAAGCCCTGAACGTATGTGACCTGCAAGCCCTGAACGTAATGTGACCTGCAAACCCTGAACGTAATGTGACATGCAAACCCTGAACGTAATGTGACCTGCAAGCCCTGAACGTAATGTGACATGCAAACCCTGAACATAATGTGACCTGCAAGCCCTGAACGTATGTGACCAGCAAATGCTGAATGTATGTGACCAGCAAATGCTGAATGTATGTGACCTGCAATCCCTGAACGTATGTGACCTGCAAGCCCTGAACGTATGTGACCTGCAAATGCTGAATGTATGTGACCTGCAAATGCTGAATGTATGTGCCCTGCAAATGCTGAATGTATGTGACCTGCAAACCCTGAACGTATGTGACCTGCAAATGCTGAATGTATGTGACCTGCAAATGCTGAAGGTAATGTGACCTGCAAACCCTGAACATAATGTGACATGCAAACCCTGAACGTAATGTGACCAGCAAATGCTGAACGTAATGTGACCTGCAAGCCCTGAACATATGTGACCAGCAAATGCTGAACGTAATGTAACCTGCAAGCCCTGAACGTATGTGAGCTGCAAATGCTGAACGTAATGTGACCTGCAAGCCCTGAACGTAATGTGACATGCAAACCCTGAACGTAATGTGACCTGCAAATGCTGAACGTAATGTGACCTGCAAGCCCTAAGTGTAATGTGACCTGCAAGCCCTGAACGTAATGTGATCTGCAATCCCTGAACATAATGTGACCTGCAAGCCCTGAACGTAATGTGACCTGCAAGCCCTGAACATATGTGACCTGCAAGCCCTGAACGTATGTGACCAGCAAATGTTGAACGTAATGTGACCTGTAAGCCCTGAACGTAATGTGACCAGCAAATGCTGAACGTAATGTGACCTGCAAGCCCTGAACGTAATGTGACCAGCAAATGCTGAACGTAATATGACCTGCAAGCCCTGAACGTATGTGACCTGCAAGGCCTGAACGCAATGTGACCTGCAAACCCTGAACCTAATGTGACCTGCAAGCCCTGAACTTAATCTGACCTGCAAATGCTGAACGTAATGTGACATGCAAACCCTGAACGTACCTGACCTGCAAGCTCTGAACGTATGTGACATGCAAGCCCTGAACGTAATGTGACCTGCAAACCCTGAACGTAATGTGACCTGCAAGCCCTGAACGTATGTAATCTGCAAGCCCTGAACGTAATGTGACCTGCAAGCCCTGAACGTAATGTGACCTGCAAGCCCTGAACGTATGTGACCAACAAATGCTGAACGTAATGTGACTTGCAAGCCCTGAACGTAATGTGACCTGCAAGCCCTGAACGTATGTGACCAGCAAATGCTGAACGTAATATGACCTGCAAGCCCTGAACGTAATGTGACCTGCAAGCCCTGAACGTATGTGACCTGCAAGCCCTGAACGTATGTGACCTGCAAGCCCTGGACGCAATGTGACCTGCAAGCCCTGAACGTAATGTGACATGCAAACCCTGAACGTAATGTGACCTGCAATCCCTGAATGTAATGTGACATGCAAACCCTGAACGTAATGTGACCTGCAAGCCCTGAACGTATGTTACCAGCAATTGCTGAACGTAATGTGACCAGCAAACCCTGAACGTAATGTGACCTGCAAGCCCTGAACGTATGTGACCTGCAAATACTGAATGTAAGTGATCTGCAAATGCTGAACGTAATGTGACCTGCAAATGTTGAATGTATGTGACCTGCAAACCCTGAATGTATGTGACCTGCAAACCCTGAACGTATGTGACCTGCAAATGCTGAATGTATGTGACCTGCAAATGCTGAATGTATGTGCCCTGCAAATGCTGAATGTATGTGACCTGCAAACCCTGAACGTATGTGACCTGCAAACCCTGAAAGTATGTGACCTGCAAATGCTGAATGTATGTGACCTGCAAATGCTGAACGTAATGTGACCTGCAAGCCCTGAACGTAATGTGAACTGCAAGCCCTGGACGCAATGTGACCTGCAAGCCCTGAACGTAATTTGACATGCAAACCCTGAACGTAATGTGACCTGCAAACTCTGAACGTAATGTGACCTGCCAGCCCTGAATGTAATGTGACATGCAAACCCTGAACGTAATGTGACATGCAAGCCCTGAACGTATTTGACCTGCAAACCCTGAAAGTATGTGACATGCAAATGCTGAACGTATGTTACCTGCAAATGCTGAACGTATGTGACCTGCAAGCCCTGAACGTAATGTGACCTGCAAATGCTGAACGTAATGTGACCTGCAAGCCCTAAGCGTAATGTGACCTGCAAACCCTGAACGTATGTGACCTGCAAATGCTGAACGTATGTGACCTGCAAACCCTGAAAGTATGTGACCTGCAAATGCTGAATGTATGTGACCTGCAAACCCTGAACGTAATGTGACCTGCAAGTCCTGAACGTAATGTGACCTGCAAATGCTGAACGTAATGTGACCTGCAAGCCCTAAGCGTAATGTGACCTGCAAGCCCTGAACGTAATGTGACCTGCAAACCCTGAACGTAATGTGACCTGCAAACCCTGAACGTATGTGACCTGCAAGCCCTGAACGTATGTGACCTGCAAATGCTGAACGTATGTGACCTGCAAGCCCTGAACGTATGTGACCTGCAAATGCTGAACGTAATGTGACCTGCAAACCCTGAACGTAATGTGACCTGCAAGCCCTGAACGTATGTGACCTGCAAATGCTGAACGTAATGTGACCTGCAAGCCCTGAACGTAATGTGACCTGCAAACCCTGAACGTAATGTGACCTGCAAGCCCTGAACGTAATGTGACCTGCAAGCCCTGAACGTATGTGACCTGCAAGCCCTGAACGTAATGTGACCTGCAAACTCTGAACGTAATGTGACCTGCAAACCCTGAACGAATGTGACCTGCAAATGCTGAATGTATGTGACCTGCAAGCCCTGAACGTAATGTGACCTGCAAACCCTGAACGTAATGTGACCTGCAAACCCTGAACGTAATGTGACCTGCAAGCCCTGAACGTAATGTGACATGCAAACCCTGAACGTAATGTGACCTGCAAGCCCTGAACGTATGTGACTCAGCAATTGCTGAACGTATGTGACCAGCAAATGCTGAAAGTATGTGACCTGCAAGCCATGAATGTATGTGACCTGCAAATGCTGAATGTATGTGACCTGCAAATGCTGAATGTATGTGCCCTGCAAATGCTGAATGTATGTGACCTGCAAACCCTGAACGTATGTGACCTGCAAACCCTCAACGTATGTGACCTGCAAATGCTGAATGTATGTGACCTGCAAATGCTGAACGTAATGTGACCTGCAAATGCTGAACGTAATGTGACCTGCAAGCCCTAAGTGTAATGTGACCTGCAAGCCCTGAACGTAATGTGATCTGCAATCCCTGAACGTATGTGACCTGCAAACCCTGAACGTATGTGACCTGCAAATGCTGAATGTATGTGACCTGCAAATGCTGAACGTAATGTGACCTGCAAGTCCTGAACGTAATGTGACCTGCAAATGCTGAACGTAATGTGACCTGCAAGCCCTAAGTGTAATGTGACCTGCAAGCCCTGAAAGTAATGTGATCTGCAATCCCTGAACGTAATGTGACCTGCAAGCCCTGAACGTAATGTGACCAGCAAATGCTGAACGTAATGTAACCTGTAAGCCCTGAACGTAATGTGACCAGCAAATGCTGAACATAATGTGACCTGCAAGCTCTGAATGTAATGTGACCTGCAAATGCTGAACGTAATGTGACCTGCAAGCCCTGAACGTAATGTGACCTGCAAGCCCTGAACGTATGTGACCAGCAAATGCTGAACGTAATGTGACCAGCAAACCCTGAACGTAATGTGACATGCAAACCCTGAACGTATGTGACCTGCAAATGCTGAACATATGTGACCTGCAAATGCTGAATATATGTGACCTGCAAATGTTGAATGTATGTGACCTGCAAACCCTGAACGTATGTGACCTGCAAACCCTGAACGTATGTGACCTGCAAATCCTGAACGTATGTGACCTGCAAGCCCTGAACGTATGTGACCTGCAAGCCCTGAACGTAATGTGACCTGCAAGCCCTGAACGTAATGTGACCTGCAAGCCCTGAACGTAATGTGACCTGCAAGCCCTGAACGTAATGTGACCTGCAAGCCCTGAACGTAATGTGACCTGCAAGCCCTGAACGTATGTGACCTGCAACCCTGAACGTAATGTGACCTGCAACCCTGAACGTAATGTGACCTGCAAACCCTGAACGTAATGTGACCTGCAAGCCCTGAACGTAATGTGACCTGCAAACCCTGAACGTAATGTGACCTGCAAGCCCTGAACGTATGTGACCTGCAAGCCCTGAACGTAATGTGACCTGCAAGCCCTGAACGTAATGTGACATGCAAACCCTGAACGTAATGTGACCTGCAAGCCCTGAACGTAATGTGACATGCAAACCCTGAACGTAATGTGACCTGCAAGCCCTGAACGTATGTGACTCAGCAATTGCTGAACGTATGTGACCAGCAAATGCTGAAAGTATGTGACCTGCAAGCCATGAATGTATGTGACCTGCAAATGCTGAATGTATGTGACCTGCAAATGCTGAATGTATGTGCCCTGCAAATGCTGAACGTATGTGACCTGCAAACCCTGAATGTATGTGACCTGCAAGCCCTGAACGTATGTGACCTGCAAACCCTGAACGTATATGTGACCTGCAAGCCCTGAACGCAATGTGACCTGCAAACCCTGAACGCAATGTGACCTGCAAGCTCTGAACGTAATGTGACATGCAAAACCCTGAACGTAATGTGACCTGCAAGCCCTGAACGTATGTGACCTGCAAGCCCTGAACACAATGTGACCTACAAGCCCTGAACGTAATGTGACATGCAAACCCTGAACGTAATGTGACCTGCAAGCCCTGAACGTAATGTGACATGCAAACCCTGAACGTAATGTGACCTGCAAGCCCTGAACGTATGTGACTCAGCAATTGCTGAACGTATGTGACCAGCAAATGCTGAAAGTATGTGACCTGCAAGCCATGAATGTATGTGACCTGCAAATGCTGAATGTATGTGACCTGCAAATGCTGAATGTATGTGCCCTGCATATGCTGAATGTATGTGACCTGCAAACCCTGAACGTATGTGACCTGCAAACCCTCAACGTATGTGACCTGCAAATGCTGAATGTATGTGACCTGCAAATGCTGAACGTAATGTGACCTGCAAATGCTGAACGTAATGTGACCTGCAAGCCCTAAGTGTAATGTGACCTGCAAGCCCTGAACGTAATGTGATCTGCAATCCCTGAACGTATGTGACCTGCAAACCCTGAACGTATGTGACCTGCAAATGCTGAATGTATGTGACCTGCAAATGCTGAACGTAATGTGACCTGCAAGTCCTGAACGTAATGTGACCTGCAAATGCTGAACGTAATGTGACCTGCAAGCCCTAAGTGTAATGTGACCTGCAAGCCCTGAACGTAATGTGATCTGCAATCCCTGAACGTAATGTGACCTGCAAGCCCTGAACGTAATGTGACCTGCAAGCCCTGAATGTATGCGACCTACAAGACCTGAATGTATGTGACCAGCAAATGCTGAACTTAATGTAACCTGTAAGCCCTGAACGTAATGTGACCAGCAAATGCTGAACATAATGTGACCTGCAAGCTCTGAACGTAATGTGACTTGCAAATGCTGAACGTAATGTGACCTGCAAGCCCTGAACTTAATGTGACCTGCAAGCCCTGAACGTAATGTGACATGCAAACCCTGAACGTAATGTGACCTGCAAGCCCTGAACGTAATGTGACCTGCAAGCCCTGAACGCATATGTGACCTGCAAACCCTGAACGTAATATGACCTGCAAGCCCTGAACGTATGTGACCTGCAAACCCTGAACGTATATGTGACCTGCAAGCCCTGAACGCATATGTGACCTGCAAGCCCTGAACGTAATATGACCTGCAAGCCCTGAACGTATGTGACCAGCAAATGCTGAACGTATATGTGACCTGCAAGCCCTGAACGTATATGTGACCTGCAAGCCCTGAACGCAATGTGACCTGCAAACCCTGAACGTAATGTGACCTGCAAGCTCTGAACGTAATGTGACCTGCAAACCCTGAACGTATATGTGACCTGCAAGCCCTGAACGCAATGTGACCTGCAAACCCTGAACGTAATGTGACCTGCAAGCTCTGAACGTAATGTGACATGCAAAACCCTGAACGTAATGTGACCTGCAAGCCCTGAACGTATGTGACCTGCAAGCCCTGAACGCAATGTGACCTGCAAGCCCTGAACGTAATGTGACATGCAAACCCTGAACGTAATGTGACCTGCAAGCCCTGAACGTAATGTGACATGCAAACCCTGAACGTAATGTGACCTGCAAGCCCTGAACGTATGTGACCAGCAATGCTGAACGTATGTGACCAGCAAATGCTGAAAGTATGTGACCTGCAAGCCTGAATGTATGTGACCTGCAAATGCTGATGTATGTGACCTGCAAATGCTGAATGTATGTGCCCTGCAAATGCTGAATGTATGTGACCTGCAAACCCTGAACGTATGTGACCTGCAAACCCTCAACGTATGTGACCTGCAAATGCTGAATGTATGTGACCTGCAAATGCTGAACGTAATGTGACCTGCAAATGCTGAACGTAATGTGACCTGCAAGCCCTAAGTGTAATGTGACCTGCAAGCCCTGAACGTAATGTGATCTGCAATCCCTGAACGTATGTGACCTGCAAACCCTGAACGTAATGTGACATGCAAACCCTGAACGTAATGTGACCTGCAAACTCTGAACGTAATGTGACCTGCAAGGCCTGAACGTAATGTGACATGCAAACCCTGAACGTTATGTGACATGCAAGCCCTGAACGTATGTGACCTGCAAACCCTGAAAGTATGTGACCTGCAAATGCTGAATGTATGTGACCTGCATACCCTGAACGTAATGTGACCTGCAAGTCCTGAACGTAATGTGACCTGCAAATGCTGAACGTAATGTGACCTGCAAGCCCTAAGCGTAATGTGACCAGCAAACCCTGAACGTAATGTGACCTGCAAACCCTGAAAGTATGTGACCTGCAAATGCTGAACGTATGTGACCTGCAAATGCTGAATGTATGTGACCTGCAAACCCTGAACGTAATGTGACCTGCAAGTCCTAAACGTAATGTGACCTGCAAATGCTGAACGTAATGTGACCTGCAAGCCCTAAGCATAATGTGACCTGCAAGCCCTGAACGTAATGTGATCTGCAAACCCTGAACGTAATGTGACCTGCATGCCCTGAACATATGTGACCAGCAAATGCTGAACGTATGTGACCTGCAAATGCTGAACGTAATGTGACCTGCAAACCCTGAACGTATGTGACCTGCAAATGCTGAATGTATGTGACCTGCAAATGCTGAACGTAATGTGACCTGCAAGCCCTGAACGTAATGTGAACTGCAAGCCCTGGACGCAATGTGACCTGCAAGCCCTGAACGTAATGTGACATGCAAACCCTGAACGTAATGTGACCTGCAAACTCTGAACGTAATGTGACCTGCAAGCCCTGAACGTAATGTGACCAGCAAATGCTGAACGTAATATGACCTGCAAACCCTGAACGTAATGTGACATGCAAACCCTGAACGTAATGTGACCTGCAAACTCTGAACGTAATGTGACCTGCAAGCCCTGAACGCAATGTGACCTGCAAGCCCTGAACGTAATGTGACATGCAAACCCTGAACGTAATGTGACCTGCAAGCCGTGAACGTAATGTGACATGCAAACCCTGAACGTAATGTGACCTGCAAGCCCTGAACGTATGTGACTCAGCAATTGCTGAACGTATGTGACCAGCAAATGCTGAAAGTATGTGACCTGCAAGCCATGAATGTATGTGACCTGCAAATGCTGAATGTATGTGACCTGCAAATGCTGAATGTATGTGCCCTGCAAATGCTGAATGTATGTGACCTGCAAACCCTGAACGTATGTGACCTGCAAACCCTCAACGTATGTGACCTGCAAATGCTGAATGTATGTGACCTGCAAATGCTGAACGTAATGTGACCTGCAAATGCTGAACGTAATGTGACCTGCAAGCCCTAAGTGTAATGTGACCTGCAAGCCCTGAACGTAATGTGATCTGCAATCCCTGAACGTATGTGACCTGCAAACCCTGAACGTATGTGACCTGCAAATGCTGAATGTATGTGACCTGCAAATGCTGAACGTAATGTGACCTGCAAGTCCTGAACGTAATGTGACCTGCAAATGCTGAACGTAATGTGACCTGCAAGCCCTAAGTGTAATGTGACCTGCAAGCCCTGAACGTAATGTGATCTGCAATCCCTGAACGTAATGTGACCTGCAAGCCCTGAACGTAATGTGACCTGCAAGCCCTGAATGTATGTGACCTGCAAGACCTGAATGTATGTGACCAGCAAATGCTGAACGTAATGTAACCTGTAAGCCTGAACGTAATGTGACCTGCAAACCCTGAACGTAATGTGACCTGCAAGCCCTGAACGTAATGTGACCTGCAAATGCTGAACGTAATGTGACCTGCAAGCCCTGAACGTAATGTGACCTGCAAGCCCTGAACGTATGTGACCTGCAAGCCCTGAACGTATGTGACCTGCAAACCCTGAACGTATGTGACCTGCAAGCCTGAACGTATGTGACCTGCAAACCCTGAACGTATGTGACCTGCAAATGCTGAACGTAATGTGACCTGCAAGCCCTGAACGTAATGTGACATGCAAACCCTGAACGTAATGTGACCTGCAAGCCCTGAACGTAATGTGACCTGCAAGCCCTGAACGCATATGTGACCTGCAAACCCTGAACGTAATATGACCTGCAAGCCCTGAACGTATGTGACCTGCAAACCCTGAACGTATATGTGACCTGCAAGCCCTGAACGCATATGTGACCTGCAAGCCCTGAACGTAATATGACCTGCAAGCCCTGAACGTATGTGACCAGCAAATGCTGAACGTATATGTGACCTGCAAGCCCTGAACGTATATGTGACCTGCAAGCCCTGAACGCAATGTGACCTGCAAACCCTGAACGTAATGTGACCTGCAAGCTCTGAACGTAATGTGACCTGCAAACCCTGAACGTATATGTGACCTGCAAGCCCTGAACGCAATGTGACCTGCAAACCCTGAACGTAATGTGACCTGCAAGCTCTGAACGTAATGTGACATGCAAAACCCTGAACGTAATGTGACCTGCAAGCCCTGAACGTATGTGACCTGCAAGCCCTGAACGCAATGTGACCTGCAAGCCCTGAACATAATGTGACATGCAAACCCTGAACGTAATGTGACCTGCAAGCCCTGAACGTAATGTGACATGCAAACCCTGAACGTAATGTGACCTGCAAGCCCTGAACGTATGTGACTCAGCAATTGCTGAACGTATGTGACCAGCAAATGCTGAAAGTATGTGACCTGCAAGCCATGAATGTATGTGACCTGCAAATGCTGAATGTATGTGACCTGCAAATGCTGAATGTATGTGCCCTGCAAATGCTGAATGTATGTGACCTGCAAACCCTGAACGTATGTGACCTGCAAACCCTCAACGTATGTGACCTGCAAATGCTGAATGTATGTGACCTGCAAATGCTGAACGTAATGTGACCTGCAAATGCTGAACGTAATGTGACCTGCAAGCCCTAAGTGTAATGTGACCTGCAAGCCCTGAACGTAATGTGATCTGCAATCCCTGAACGTATGTGACCTGCAAACCCTGAACGTATGTGACCTGCAAATGCTGAATGTATGTGACCTGCAAATGCTGAACATAATGTGACCTGCAAGTCCTGAACGTAATGTGACCTGCAAATGCTGAACGTAATGTGACCTGCAAGCCCTAAGTGTAATGTGACCTGCAAGCCCTGAACGTAATGTGATCTGCAATCCCTGAACGTAATGTGACCTGCAAGCCCTGAACGTAATGTGACCTGCAAGCCCTGAATGTATGTGACCTACAAGACCTGAATGTATGTGACCAGCAAATGCTGAACGTAATGTGACCTGCAAGCCCTGAACATAATGTGACCTGCAAATGCTGAACGTAATATGACCTGCAAGCCCTGAACGTATGTGACCTGCAAACCCTGAATGTATGTGACCTGCAAGCCCTGAACGCAATGTGACCTGCAAGCCCTGAACGCAATGTGACCTGCAAGCCTTGAACGTAATGTGACATGCAAACCCTGAACGTAATGTGACATGCAAGCCCTGAACGCAATGTGACCTGCAAGCCCTGAACGCAATGTGACCTGCAAGCCTTGAACGTAATGTGACATGCAAACCCTGAACGTAATGTGACATGCAAACCCTGAACGTAATGTGACCTGCAAGCCCTGGACATATGTGACCTGCAAGCCCTGAACGTATGTGACCTGCAAAACCCTGAACGTAATGTGACCTGCAAGCCTTGAACGTAATGTGACATGCAAACCCTGAAGGTAATGTGACCTGCAAGCCCTGAACGTAATGTGACCTGCAAACCCTGAACGTAATGTGACCTGCAAGCCATGAATGTATGTGACCTGCAAACCCTGAACGTATGTGACCTGCAAATGCTGAATGTATGTGACCTGCAAATGCTGAACATAATGTGACCTGCAAATGCTGAACATAATGTGACCTGCAAGCCCTGAACGTAATGTGATCAGCAAATGCTGAACGTAATGTGACCTCTAAGCCCTGAACGTAATGTGACCAGCAAACGCTGAACGTAATGTGACCTGCAAGCCCTGAACATAATGTGACCTGCAAATGCTGAACATAATGTGACCTGCAAGCCCTGAACGTAATGTGACCTGCAAGCCCTGAACGTATGTGACCAGCAAATGCTGAACGTAATGTGACCAGCAAACCCTGAACGTAATGTGACATGCAAACCCTGAACGTATGTGACCTGCAAATGCTGAATGTATGTGACCTGCAAACCCTGAACATATGTGACCTGCAAACCCTGAACATATGTGACCTGCAAATGCTGAATGTATGTGACCTGCAAATGCTGAACGTAATGTGACCTGCAAACCCTGAACGTAATGTGACCTGCAAGCTCTGAACGAAATGTGATCTGCAAATGCTTAACGTAATGTGACCTGCAAGCCCTGAACGTAATGTGACCTGCAAGCCCTGAACGTAATGTGACCTGCAAGCCCTGAACGTATGTGACCTGCAAGCCCTGAACATATGTGACCTGCAAACCCTGAACGTAATGTGACTCGCAAGCCCTGAACGTATGTGACCTGCAATGCTGAAATATGTGACCTGCACGTATGTGACCTGCAAGCTAACTATTGCCTGCAAAGCTGAGTAATGTGACCTGCAAGCCCTGAACGTATGTGACCTGCAAGCCCTGAACGTAATGTGACCTGCAAGCCCAACGTATGTGACCTGCAAGCTGAAGTATGTGACCTGCAAACCCTGAACGTAATGTGACCTGCAAGCCCTGAACGTATGTGACCAGCAAATGCTGAACGTAATGTGACCTGCAAGCCCTGAACGTAATGTGACCTGCAAACCCTGAACGTAATGTGACCTGCAAATGCTGAACGTAATGTGACCTGCAAACCCTGAACGTATGTGACCTGCAAACCCTGAACGTATGTGACCTGCAAATGCTGAACGTATGTGACCTGCAAATGCTGAACGTAATGTGACCTGCAAGCCCTGAACGTAATGTGACATGCAAACCCTGAACGTAATGTGACCTGCAAGCCCTGAACGTAATGTGACCTGCAAGCCCTGAACGTAATGTGACCTGCAAGCCCTGAACGTATGTGACCTGCAAGCCCTGAACGTATGTGACCTGCAAGCCCTGAACGTAATGTGACCTGCAAGCCCTGAACGTAATGTGACCAGCAAATGCTGAACGTAATGTGACCTGCAAGCCCTGAACGTATGTGACCTGCAAATGCTGAACGTATGTGGCAATGGTATGTGACCTGCAAGCCCTGAACGTAATGTGACCTGCAAGCCCTGAACGTAATGTGACCTGCAAGCCCTGAACGTAATGTGACCTGCAAGCCCTGAACGTAATGTGACCTGCAAACCCTGAACGTAATGTGACCTGCAAGCCCTGAACGTAATGTGACATGCAAACCCTGAACGTAATGTGACCTGCAAGCCCTGAACGTATGTGACCTGCAAGCCCTGAACGTATGTGACCTGCAAACCCTGAACGTAATGTGACCTGCAAGCCCTGAACGTAATGTGACCTGCAAGCCCTGAACGTAATGTGACCTGCAAGCCCTGAACGTAATGTGACCTGCAAGCCCTGAACGTAATGTGACCTGCAAGCCCTGAACGTAATGTGACATGCAAGCCCTGAACGTAATGTGACCTGCAAGCCCTGAACGTATGTGACCTGCAATTGCTGAACGTATGTGACCAGCAAATGCTGAAAGTATGTGACCTGCAAGCCATGAACGTATGTGACCTGCAAATGCTGAATGTATGTGACCTGCAAGTGCTGAATGTATGTGACCTGCAAATGCTGAACGTATGTGACCTGCAAGCCCTGAACGTATGTGACCTGCAATGCTGAACGTATGTGACCTGCAAGCTGAACGTAATGTGACCTGCAAGTCCTGAACGTATGTGACCTTCAAATGCTGAACGTATTGACCTGCAATCCCTGACGTATGTGACCTGCAAGCCCTGAACGTATTTGACCTGCAATGCTGATGTATGTGACCTGCAAACCCTGACATATATGACCTGCAACCCTGACGTATGTGACCTGCAATGCTGACGTATGTGACCTGCAAATGCTGAACGTAATGTGACCTGCAAGCCCTGAACGTAATGTGACCTGCAAGCCCTGAACGTAATGTGACCTGCAAGCTTAACGTAATGTGACCTGCAAGCCCTGAACGTATGTGACCTGCAAGCGCTGAACGTAATGTGACCTGCAAGCCCTGAACGTATGTGACCTGCAAGCCCTGAACGTATGTGGCCAGCAAATGCTGAACGTAATGTGACTTGCAAGCCCTGAACGTAATGTGACCTGCAAGCCCTGAACGTATGTGACCAGCAAATGCTGAACGTAATATGACCTGCAAGCCCTGAACGTAATGTGACCTGCAAGCCCTGAACGTATGTGACCTGCAAGCCCTGAACGTATGTGACCTGCAAGCCCTGGACGTAATGTGACCTGCAAGCCCTGAACGTAATGTGACATGCAAACCCTGAACGTAATGTGACCTGCAATTGCTGAACGTATGTGACCTGCAAGCCCTGAACGTATTTGACCTGCAAGCCCTGAACGTATGTGTTGTGTATGTGACCTGCAATGCTGAATAATGTGACCTGCAAACCATGAACGTATGTGACCTGCAAGCCATGAACGTATGTGACCTGCAAATGCTGAATGTATGTGACCTGCAAATGCTGAATGTATGTGCCCTGCAAATGCTGAATGTATGTGACCTGCAAACCCTGAACGTATGTGACCTGCAAACCCTGAACGTATGTGACCTGCAAATGCTGAATGTATGTGACCTGCAATTGCTGAACGTAATGTGACCTGCAAGCCCTGAACGTAATGTGACATGCAAACCCTGAACGTAATGTGACCTGCAAATGCTGAACGTAATGTGACCTGCAAGCCCTGAACGTAATGTGATCTGCAAATGCTGAACGTAATGTGACCTGTAAGCGCTGAACGTAATGTGACCAGCAAGCGCTGAACGTAATGTGACCTGCAAATGCTGAACATAATGTGACCTGCAAGCCCTGAACGTAATGTGACCTGCAAACCCTGAACGTATGTGACCTGCAAATGCTGAACGTATGTGACCTGCAAATCCTGAACGTAATGTGACATGCAAGCCCTGA
>CM026388.1:335818-367840 GCA_014843695.1 Archivesica marissinica | reverse complement strand
GCAAATGCTGAACGTAATGTGACCTGCAAGCCCTGAACGTAATGTGACATGCAAACCCTAAACGTAATGTGACCTGCAAACCCTGAACGTAATGTGACCAGCAAACTCCGAACGAATATGACCTGCAAACACCGAACGTATGTGACCTGCAAGCCCTGAACATATGTGACCTGCAAGCCCTGAACGCAATGTGACCTGCAAACCCTGAATGTAATGTGACATGCAAACCCTGAACGTAATGTGACCTGCAAGCCCTGAACGTAATGTGACATGCAAACCCTGAACGTAATGTGACCTGCAAGCCCTGAACGTATGTGACCAGCAATTGCTGAATGTATGTGACCAGCAAATGCTGAATGTATGTGACCTACAATCCATGAACGTATGTGACCTGCAAGCCATGAACGTATGTGACCTGCAAATGCTGAATGTATGTGACCTGCAAATGCTGAATGTATGTGCCCTGCAAATGCTGAATGTATGTGACCTGCAAACCCTGAACGTATGTGACCTGCAAATGCTGAATGTATGTGACCTGCAAATGCTGAACGTAATGTGACCTGCAAACCCTGAACATAATGTGACATGCAAACCCTGAACGTAATGTGACCTGCAAATGCTGAACGTAATGTGAACTGCAAGCCCTGAATGTAATGTGATCAGCAAATGCTGAACGTAATGTGACCTGTAAGCCCTGAACGTAATGTGACCAGCAAACGCTGAACGTAATGTGACCTGCAAATGCTGAACATAATGTGACCTGCAATCCCTGAACGTAATGTGACCTGCAAACCCTGAACGTATGTGACCAGCAAATGCTGAAAGTATGTGACCTGCAAGCCATGAACGTATGTTACCTGCAAGCCATGAACGTATGTGACCTGCAAATACTGAATGTATGTGACCTGCAAACCCTGAATGTATGTGACCTGCAAGCCCTGAACGTATGACCAGCAAATCGCTGAATGTAATGTGACCTGCAAATGCTGAACGTAATGTGACCTGCAAAGCCCTGAACGTAATGTGACTGCAAACCCTAAGTAATGTGACCTGCAAGCCATGAACGGAATGTGACCAGCAAATGCTGAGTAATATGACCTGCAAGCCCTGAACGTATGTGACCCTGCAAACCCTGAAAATGTGACCTGCAAACCCTGAACGTAATGTGACATGCAAACCCTGAACGTAATGTGACCTGCAAGCCCTGAACGTAATGTGACATGCAAACCCTGAACGTAATGTGACCTGCAAGCCCTGAACGTATGTGACCAGCAATTGCTGAACGTAATGTGACCAGCAAACCCTGAACGTATGTGACCTGCAAACCCTGAACGTAATGTGACCTGCAAACCCTGAATGTATGTGACCTGCAAATGCTGAACGTATGTGACCTGCAAATTCTGAACATAATGTGACCTGCAAATACCGAACGAATGTGACCTGCAAATGCTGAACGTATGTGACCTGCAAACCCTGAACGTAATGTGACCTGCAAACCCTGAACGTAATGTGACCTGCAAACCCTGAACGTAATGTGACCTGCAAGCCTGAACGTAAGTGACAGCAATGAACGAATGTGACCTGAAGCCCTGAACGTAATGTGACCAGCAAACCTGAACGTAATGTGACCTGCAAATGCTGAACATAATGTGACCTGCAACCCTGAACGTAATGTGACCTGCAAACCCTGAAGTATGTGACGCAAGCTGAAGTATGTGACCTGCAAACTGAACGTAATGTGACAGCAAGCCCTGAATAATGTGCATGCAAGCCCTGAACGTAATGTGACCTGCAACCCTGAACGTATGTGACACAAATGCTGAACGTAATGTGACCTGCAAGCCCGAACGTATGTGACCTGCAAATGCTGAACGTAATGTGACCTGCAAGCCCTAAGTGTAATGCGACCTGCAAGCCCTGAACGTAATGTGACCTGCAAACCCTGAAAGTATGTGACCTGCAAGCCCTGAATATATGTGACCAGCAAATGCTGAACATAGGTGACCTGCAAGCCCTGAACGTATTTGACCTGCAAACCCTGAAAGTATGTGACATGCAAATGCTGAACGTATGTGACCTGCAAATGCTGAACGTATGTGACCTGCAAACCCTGAAAGTATGTGACCTGCAAATGCTGAATGTATGTGACCTGCAAACCCTGAACGTAATGTGACCTGCAAGTCCTGAATGTAATGTGACCTGCAAATGCTGAACGTAATGTGACCTGCAAGCCCTAAGCGTAATGTGTCCAGCAAACCCTGAAAGTATGTGACCAGCAAATGCTGAAAGTATGTGACCTGCAAGCCATGAACGTATGTTACCTGCAAGCCATGAACGTATGTGACCTGCAAACCCTGAACGTATGTGACCTGCAAGCCCTGAACGTATGTGACCTGCAAGCCCTGGATGCAATGTGACCTGCAAGCCCTGAACGTAATGTGACATGCAAACCCTGAACGTATGTGACCAGCAAATGCTGAACATATGTGACCTGCAAGCCCTGAACGTATTTGACCTGCAAGCCCTGAACGTATGTGACCAGCAATTGCTGAATGTATGTGACCAGCAAATGCTGAATGTATGTGACCTGCAATCATGACGTATGTGACCTGCAAGCCATGAACGTATGTGACCTGCAAATGCTGAATGTATGTGACCTGCCAAATGCTGAAATGTGCCGCAAATATAGTGACCTGCAACCCTGAACGTATGTGACCTGCAACCTGAACGTATGTGACCGCAAATGCGGAATGTATGTGACCTGCAATTGCGAACGTAATGTGACCTGCAACCCGAACGTAATGTGACCTGCAAACCCTGAACGTAATGTGACCTGCAAGCCCTGAACGTAATGTGACCTGCAATCCCTGAACATAATGTGACCTGCAAGCCCTGAACGTAATGTGACCTGCAAGCCCTGAACGTATGTGACCTGCAAGCCCTGAACGTATGTGACCAGCAAATGTTGAACGTAATGTGACCTGTAAGCCCTGAACGTAATGTGACCAGCAAATGCTGAACGTAATGTGACCTGCAAGCCCTGAACGTAATGTGACCAGCAAATGCTGAACGTAATATGACCTGCAAGCCCTGAACGTATGTGACCTGCAAGCCCTGAACGTATGTGACCTGCAAGCCCTGAACGCAATGTGACCTGCAAACCCTGAACCTAATATGACCTGCAAGCCCTGAACTTAATCTGACCTGCAAATGCTGAACGTAATGTGACATGCAAACCCTGAACGTACCTGACCTGCAAGCTCTGAACGTATGTGACATGCAAGCCCTGAACGTAATGTGACCTGCAAACCCTGAACGTAATGTGACCTGCAAGCCCTGAACGTATGTAACTGCAAGCCCTGAACGTAATGTGACCTGCAAGCCCTGAACGTAATGTGACCTGCAAGCCCTGAACGTATGTGACCAACAAATGCTGAACGTAATGTGACTTGCAAGCCCTGAACGTAATGTGACCTGCAAGCCCTGAACGTATGTGACCAGCAAATGCTGAACGTAATATGACCTGCAAGCCCTGAACGTAATGTGACCTGCAAGCCCTGAACGTATGTGACCTGCAAGCCCTGAACGTATGTGACCTGCAAGCCCTGGATGCAATGTGACCTGCAAGCCCTGAACGTAATGTGACATGCAAACCCTGAACGTAATGTGACCTGCAATCCCTGAATGTAATGTGACATGCAAACCCTAAACGTAATGTGACCTGCAAGCCCTGAACGTATGTTACCAGCAATTGCTGAACGTAATGTGACCAGCAAACCCTGAACGTAATGTGACCTGCAAGCCCTGAACGTATGTGACCTGCAAATACTGAATGTATGTGATCTGCAAATGCTGAACGTAATGTGACATGCAAATGTTGAATGTATGTGACCTGCAAACCCTGAATGTATGTGACCTGCAAACCCTGAACGTATGTGACCTGCAAATGCTGAATGTATGTGACCTGCAAATGCTGAATGTATGTGCCCTGCAAATGCTGAATGTATGTGACCTGCAAACCCTGAACGTATGTGACCTGCAAACCCTGAACGTATGTGACCTGCAAATGCTGAACGTAATGTGACCTGCAAGTCCTGAACGTAATGTGACATGCAAACCCTGAACATAATGTGACCTGCAAGCCCTGAACGTAATGTGACATGCAAACCCTGAACGTAATGTGACCTGCAAGCCCTGAACGTATGTGACTCAGCAATTGCTGAACGTATGTGCCCTGCAAATGCTGAATGTATGTGACCTGCAAACCCTGAACGTATGTGACCTGCAAACCCTCAATGTATGTGACCTGCAAGCCCTGAACGTAATGTGACCTGCAAGCCCTGAATATATGTGACCAGCAAATGCTGAACATATGTGACCTGCAAGCCCTGAACGTATTTGACCTGCAAACCCTGAAAGTATGTGACATGCAAATGCTGAACGTATGTGACCTGCAAATGCTGAACGTATGTGACCTGCAAACCCTGAAAATATGTGACCTGCAAATGCTGAATGTATGTGACCTGCAAACCCTGAACGTAATGTGACCTGCAAGTCCTGAATGTAATGTGACCTGCAAATGCTGAACGTAATGTGACCTGCAAGCCCTAAGCGTAATGTGTCCAGCAAACCCTGAACGTAATTTGACATGCAAACCCTGAAAGTATGTGACCAGCAAATGCTGAAAGTATGTGACCTGCAAGCCATGAACGTATGTTACCTGCAAACCATGAACGTATGTGACCTGCAAATACTGAATGTATGTGACCTGCAAACCCTGAATGTATGTGACCTGCAAGCCCTGAACGTATGTGACCAGCAAATGCTGAATGTAATGTGACCTGCAAATGCTGAACGTAATGTGACCTGCAAGCCCTGAACGTAATGTGACATGCAAACCCTAAACGTAATGTGACCTGCAAGCCCTGAACGTAATGTGACCAGCAAATGCTGAACGTAATATGACCTGCAAGCCCTGAACGTATGTGACCTGCAAGCCCTGAACATATGTGACCTGCAAGCCCTGAACGTGTGATGCAAACCCTGCACAAACCGAACGTAATGTGACCTGCAAGCCCTGAACGTATGTGACCAGCAATTGCTGAATGTATGTGACCAGCAAATGCTGAATGTATGTGACCTGCAATCCATGAACGTATGTGACCTGCAATCCATGAACGTATGTGACCTGCAAATGCTGAATGTATGTGACCTGCAAATGCTGAATGTATGTGCCCTGCAAATGCTGAATGTATGTGACCTGCAAACCCTGAACGTATGTGACCTGCAAATGCTGAATGTATGTGACCTGCAAATGCTGAACGTAATGTGACCTGCAAACCCTGAACATAATGTGACATGCAAACCCTGAACGTAATGTGACCTGCAAATGCTGAACGTAATGTGACCTGCAAGCCCTGAACGTAATGTGATCAGCAAATGCTGAATGTAATGTGACCTGTAAGCCCTGAACGTAATGTGACCAGCAAACACTGAACGTAATGTGACCTGCAAATGCTGAACATAATGTGACCTGCAATCCCTGAACGTAATGTGACCTGCAAACCCTGAACGTATGTGACCTGCAAATGCTGAATGTATGTGACCTGCAAATGCTGAACGTAATGTGACCTGCAAGCCCTGAACGTAATGTGACCTGCAAGCCCTGAACGTAATGTGATCTGCAATCCCTGAACGTAATGTGACCTGCAAGCCCTGAACGTAATGTGACCTGCAAGCCCTGAATGTATGTGACCTGCAAGCCCTGAATGTATGTGACCAGCAAATGCTGAACGTAATGTAACCTGTAAGCCCTGAACGTAATGTGACCAGCAAATGCTGAACATAATGTGACCTGCAAGCTCTGAACGTAATGTGACTTGCAAATGCTGAACGTAATGTGACCTGCAAGCCCTGAACGTAATGTGACCAGCAAATGCTGAACGTAATATGACCAGCAAATGCTGAACGTAATATGACCTGCAAGCCCTGAACGTATGTGACCTGCAAACCCTGAACGTATGTGACCTGCAAGCCCTGAACGCAATGTCACCTGCATGACCTGAACGCAATGTGACCTGCAAGCCTTGAACGCAATGTGACCTGCAAGCCTTGAACGTAATGTGACATGCAAACCCTGAACGTAATGTGACATGCAAACCCTGAACGTAATGTGACCTGCAAGCCCTGAACATATGTGACCTGCAAGCCCTGAACGTATGTGACCTGCAAACTGAACGTAATGTGACCTGCAAGCCCTGAACGTAATGTGACCTGCAAGCCTGAACGTAATGTGACCTGCAAACCCTGAACGTAATGTGACCTGCAAGCCCTGAACGTAATGTGACCTGCAAACCCTGAACGTAATGTGACCTGCAAGCCCTGAACGTATGTGACCTGCAAACCCTGAACGTATGTGACCTGCAAGCCCTGAACGCAATGTCACCTGCATGACCTGAACGCAATGTGACCTGCAAGCCTTGAACGCAATGTGACCTGCAAGCCTTGAACGTAATGTGACATGCAAACCCTGAACGTAATGTGACATGCAAGCCCTGAACGCAATGTGACCTGCAAGCCCTGAACGCAATGTGACCTGCAAGCCTTGAACGTAATGTGACATGCAAACCCTGAACGTAATGTGACATGCAAACCCTGAACGTAATGTGACCTGCAAGCCCTGGACATATGTGACCTGCAAGCCCTGAATGTATGTGACCTGCAAAACCCTGAACGTAATGTGACCTGCAAGCCTTGAACGTAATGTGACATGCAAACCCTGAACGTAATGTGACCTGCAAGCCCTGAACGTAATGTGACCTGCAAACCCTGAACGTAATGTGACCTGCAAGCCATGAACGTATGTGACCTGCAAACCCTGAACGTATGTGACCTGCAAATGCTGAATGTATGTGACCTGCAAATGCTGAACGTAATGTGACCTGCAAGCCCTGAACGTAATGTGACATGCAAACCCTGAACGTAATGTGACCTGCAAATGCTGAACATAATGTGACCTGCAAGCCCTGAACGTAATGTGATCAGCAAATGCTGAATGTAATGTGACCTGTAAGCGCTGAACGTAATGTGACCAGCAAACGCTGAACGTAATGTGACCTGCAAGCCCTGAACATAATGTGACCTGCAAATGCTGAACATAATGTGACCTGCAAGCCCTGAACGTAATGTGACCTGCAAGCCCTGAACGTATGTGACCAGCAAATGCTGAACGTAATGTGACCAGCAAACCCTGAACGTAATGTGACATGCAAACCCTGAACGTATGTGACCTGCAAATGCTGAATGTATGTGACCTGCAAATGCTGAATGTATGTGACCTGCAAACCCTGAACGTATGTGACCTGCAAACCCTGAACGTATGTGACCTGCAAATGCTGAATGTATGTGACCTGCAAATGCTGAACGTAATGTGACCTGCAAACCCTGAACGTAATGTGACCTGCAAGCTCTGAACGAAATGTGATATGCAAATGCTTAGCGTAATGTGACCTGCAAGCCCTGACTGTAATGTGACCTGCAAGCCCTGAACGTAATGTGACCTGCAAGCCCTGAACGTATGTGACCTGCAAGCCCTGAACATATGTAGCCAGCAAATGCTGAACGTAATGTGACTTGCAAGCCCTGAACGTAATGTGACCTGCAAGCCCTGAACGTATGTGACCAGCAAATGCTGAACATAATATGACCTGCAAACCCTGAACGTAATGTGACATGCAAACCCTGAACGTATGTGACCTGCAAGCCCTGAACGTATGTGACCTGCAAGCCCTGGAGGCAATGTGACCTGCAAGCCCTGAACGTAATGTGACATGCAAACCCTCAACGTAATGTGACCTGCAAGCCCTGAATGTATGTGACCAGCAAATGCTGAACATATGTGACCTGCAAGCCCTGAACGTATTTGACCTGCAAGCCCTGAACGTATGTGACCAGCAATTGCTGAATGTATGTGACCAGCAAATGCTGAATGTATGTGACCTGCAATCCATGAACGTATGTGACCTGCAAGCCATGAACGTATGTGACCTGCAAATGCTGAATGTATGTGACCTGCAAATGCTGAATGTATGTGCCCTGCAAATGCTGAATGTATGTGACCTGCAAACCCTGAACGTATGTGACCTGCAAACCCTGAACGTATGTGACCTGCAAATGCTGAATGTATGTGACCTGCAATTGCTGAACGTAATGTGACCTGCAAACCCTGAACGTAATGTGACATGCAAACCCTGAACGTAATGTGACCTGCAAATGCTGAACGTAATGTGACCTGCAAGCCCTGAACGTAATGTGATCAGCAAATGCTGAACGTAATGTGACCTGTAAGCCCTGAACGTAATGTGACCAGCAAACGCTGAACGTAATGTGACCTGCAAATGCTGAACGTAATGTGACCTGCAAGCCCTGAACGTAATGTGACCTGCAAACCCTGAACGTATGTGACCTGCAAATGCTGAACGTATGTGACCTGCAAATGCTGAACGTAATGTGACCTGCAAGCCCTGAACGTAATGTGACATGCAAGCCCTGAACGTAATGTGACCTGCAAGCCCTGAACGTATGTGACCTGCAAATGCTGAACGTAATGTGACCTGCAAGCTCTAAGTGTAATGTGACCTGCAAGCCCTGAACGTAATGTGATCTGCAATCCCTGAACATAATGTGACCTGCAAGCCCTGAACGTAATGTGACCTGCAAGCCCTGAACGTATGTGACCAGCAAATGTTGAACGTAATGTGACCTGTAAGCCCTGAACGTAATGTGACCAGCAAATGCTGAACGTAATGTGACCTGAAAGCCCTGAACGTAATGTGACCAGCAAATGCTGAACGTAATATGACCTGCAAGCCCTGAACGTATGTGACCTGCAAGCCCTGAACGTATGTGACCTGCAAGCCCTGAACGCAATGTGACCTGCAAACCCTGAACCTAATATGACCTGCAAGCCCTGAACTTAATCTGACCTGCAAATGCTGAACGTAATGTGACATGCAAACCCTGAACGTACCTGACCTGCAAGCTCTGAACGTATGTGACATGCAAGCCCTGAACGTAATGTGACCTGCAAACCCTGAACGTAATGTGACCTGCAAGCCCTGAACGTATGTAATCTGCAAGCCCTGAACGTAATGTGACCTGCAAGCCCTGAACGTAATGTGACCTGCAAGCCCTGAACGTATGTGACCAACAAATGCTGAACGTAATGTGACTTGCAAGCCCTGAACATAATGTGACCTGCAAGCCCTGAACGTATGTGACCAGTAAATGCTGAACGTAATATGACCTGCAAGCCCTGAACGTAATGTGACCTGCAAGCCCTGAACGTATGTGACCTGCAAGCCCTGAACGTATGTGACCTGCAAGCCCTGGATGCAATGTGACCTGCAAGCCCTGAACGTAATGTGACATGCAAACCCTGAACGTAATGTGACCTGCAATCCCTGAATGTAATGTGACATGCAAACCCTGAACGTAATGTGACCTGCAAGCCCTGAATTTTTTTACCAGCAATTGCTGAACGTAATGTGACCAGCAAACCCTGAACGTAATGTGACCTGCAAGCCCTGAACGTATGTGACCTTCAAATACTGAATGTATGTGATCTGCAAATGCTGAACGTAATGTGACCTGCAAATGTTGAATGTATGTGACCTGCAAACCCTGAATGTATGTGACCTGCAAACCCTGAACGTATATGACCTGCAAATGCTGAATGTATGTGACCTGCAAATGCTGAATGTATGTGCCCTGCAAATGCTGAATGTATGTGACCTGCAAACCCTGAACGTATGTGACCTGCAAACCCTGAACGTATGTGACCTGCAAATGCTGAATGTATGTGACCTGCAAATGCTGAACGTAATGTGACCTGCAAGCCCTGAACGTAATGTGAACTGCAAGCCCTGGACGCAATGTGACCTGCAAGCCCTGAACGTAATTTGACATGCAAACCCTGAACGTAATGCTACCTGCAAACTCTGAACGTAATGTGACCTGCCAGCCCTGAATGTAATGTGACATGCAAACCCTGAACGTAATGTGACCTGCAAGCCCTGGACATATGTGACCTGCAAGCCCTGAATGTATGTGACCTGCAAAACCCTGAACGTAATGTGACCTGCAAGCCTTGAACGTAATGTGACATGCAAACCCTGAACGTAATGTGACCTGCAAGCCCTGAACGTAATGTGACCTGCAAACCCTGAACGTAATGTGACCTGCAAGCCATGAACGTATGTGACCTGCAAACCCTGAACGTATGTGACCTGCAAATGCTGAATGTATGTGACCTGCAAATGCTGAACGTAATGTGACCTGCAAGCCCTGAACGTAATGTGACATGCAAACCCTGAACGTAATGTGACCTGCAAATGCTGAACATAATGTGACCTGCAAGCCCTGAACGTAATGTGATCAGCAAATGCTGAATGTAATGTGACCTGTAAGCGCTGAACGTAATGTGACCAGCAAACGCTGAACGTAATGTGACCTGCAAGCCCTGAACATAATGTGACCTGCAAATGCTGAACATAATGTGACCTGCAAGCCCTGAACGTAATGTGACCTGCAAGCCCTGAACGTATGTGACCAGCAAATGCTGAACGTAATGTGACCAGCAAACCCTGAACGTAATGTGACATGCAAACCCTGAACGTATGTGACCTGCAAATGCTGAATGTATGTGACCTGCAAATGCTGAATGTATGTGACCTGCAAACCCTGAACGTATGTGACCTGCAAACCCTGAACGTATGTGACCTGCAAATGCTGAATGTATGTGACCTGCAAATGCTGAACGTAATGTGACCTGCAAACCCTGAACGTAATGTGACCTGCAAGCTCTGAACGAAATGTGATATGCAAATGCTTAGCGTAATGTGACCTGCAAGCCCTGACTGTAATGTGACCTGCAAGCCCTGAACGTAATGTGACCTGCAAGCCCTGAACGTATGTGACCTGCAAGCCCTGAACATATGTAGCCAGCAAATGCTGAACGTAATGTGACTTGCAAGCCCTGAACGTAATGTGACCTGCAAGCCCTGAACGTATGTGACCAGCAAATGCTGAACATAATATGACCTGCAAACCCTGAACGTAATGTGACATGCAAACCCTGAACGTATGTGACCTGCAAGCCCTGAACGTATGTGACCTGCAAGCCCTGGAGGCAATGTGACCTGCAAGCCCTGAACGTAATGTGACATGCAAACCCTCAACGTAATGTGACCTGCAAGCCCTGAATGTATGTGACCAGCAAATGCTGAACATATGTGACCTGCAAGCCCTGAACGTATTTGACCTGCAAGCCCTGAACGTATGTGACCAGCAATTGCTGAATGTATGTGACCAGCAAATGCTGAATGTATGTGACCTGCAATCCATGAACGTATGTGACCTGCAAGCCATGAACGTATGTGACCTGCAAATGCTGAATGTATGTGACCTGCAAATGCTGAATGTATGTGCCCTGCAAATGCTGAATGTATGTGACCTGCAAACCCTGAACGTATGTGACCTGCAAACCCTGAACGTATGTGACCTGCAAATGCTGAATGTATGTGACCTGCAATTGCTGAACGTAATGTGACCTGCAAACCCTGAACGTAATGTGACATGCAAACCCTGAACGTAATGTGACCTGCAAATGCTGAACGTAATGTGACCTGCAAGCCCTGAACGTAATGTGATCAGCAAATGCTGAACGTAATGTGACCTGTAAGCCCTGAACGTAATGTGACCAGCAAACGCTGAACGTAATGTGACCTGCAAATGCTGAACATAATGTGACCTGCAAGCCCTGAACGTAATGTGACCTGCAAACCCTGAATGTATGTGACCTGCAAATGCTGAATGTATGTGACCTGCAAATGCTGAACGTAATGTGACCTGCAAGCCCTGAACGTAATGTGACATGCAAGCCCTGAACGTAATGTGACCTGCAAGCCCTGAACGTATGCGACCTGCAAATGCTGAACGTAATGTGACCTGCAAGCTCTAAGTGTAATGTGACCTGCAAGCCCTGAACGTAATGTGATCTGCAATCCCTGAACATAATGTGACCTGCAAGCCCTGAACGTAATGTGACCTGCAAGCCCTGAACATATGTGACATGCAAGCCCTGAACGTATGTGACCAGCAAATGTTGAACGTAATGTGACCTGTAAGCCCTGAACGTAATGTGACCAGCAAATGCTGAACGTAATGTGACCTGAAAGCCCTGAACGTAATGTGACCAGCAAATGCTGAACGTAATATGACCTGCAAGCCCTGAACGTATGTGACCTGCAAGCCCTGAACGTATGTGACCTGCAAGCCCTGAACGCAATGTGACCTGCAAACCCTGAACCTAATATGACCTGCAAGCCCTGAACTTAATCTGACCTGCAAATGCTGAACGTAATGTGACATGCAAACCCTGAACGTACCTGACCTGCAAGCTCTGAACGTATGTGACATGCAAGCCCTGAACGTAATGTGACCTGCAAACCCTGAACGTAATGTGACCTGCAAGCCCTGAACGTATGTAATCTGCAAGCCCTGAACGTAATGTGACCTGCAAGCCCTGAACGTAATGTGACCTGCAAGCCCTGAACGTATGTGACCAACAAATGCTGAACGTAATGTGACTTGCAAGCCCTGAACATAATGTGACCTGCAAGCCCTGAACGTATGTGACCAGTAAATGCTGAACGTAATATGACCTGCAAGCCCTGAACGTAATGTGACCTGCAAGCCCTGAACGTATGTGACCTGCAAGCCCTGAACGTATGTGACCTGCAAGCCCTGGATGCAATGTGACCTGCAAGCCCTGAACGTAATGTGACATGCAAACCCTGAACGTAATGTGACCTGCAATCCCTGAATGTAATGTGACATGCAAACCCTGAACGTAATGTTACCTGCAAGCCCTGAATTTTTTTACCAGCAATTGCTGAACGTAATGTGACCAGCAAACCCTGAACGTAATGTGACCTGCAAGCCCTGAACGTATGTGACCTTCAAATACTGAATGTATGTGATCTGCAAATGCTGAACGTAATGTGACCTGCAAATGTTGAATGTATGTGACCTGCAAACCCTGAATGTATGTGACCTGCAAACCCTGAACGTATATGACCTGCAAATGCTGAATGTATGTGACCTGCAAATGCTGAATGTATGTGCCCTGCAAATGCTGAATGTATGTGACCTGCAAACCCTGAACGTATGTGACCTGCAAACCCTGAACGTATGTGACCTGCAAATGCTGAATGTATGTGACCTGCAAATGCTGAACGTAATGTGACCTGCAAGCCCTGAACGTAATGTGAACTGCAAGCCCTGGACGCAATGTGACCTGCAAGCCCTGAACGTAATTTGACATGCAAACCCTGAACGTAATGCGACCTGCAAACTCTGAACGTAATGTGACCTGCCAGCCCTGAATGTAATGTGACATGCAAACCCTGAACGTAATGTGACATGCAAGCCCTGAACGTATTTGACCTGCAAACCCTGAAAGTATGTGACATGCAAATGCTGAACGTATGTTACCTGCAAATGCTGAACGTATGTGACCTGCAAGCCCTGAACGTAATGTGACCTGCAAATGCTGAACGTAATGTGACCTGCAAGCCCTAAGCGTAATGTGACCTGCAAACCCTGAATGTATGTGACCTGGAAATGCTGAACGTATGTGACCTGCAAACCCTGAAAGTATGTGACCTGCAAATGCTGAATGTATGTGACCTGCAAACCCTGAACGTAATGTGACCTGCAAGTCCTGAACGTAATGTGACCTGCAAATGCTGAACGTAATGTGATCTGCAAGCCCTAAGCGTAATGTGACCAGCAAACCCTGAACGTAATGTGACCTGCAAACCCTGAAAGTATGTGACCTGCAAATGCTGAATGTATGTGACCTGCAAATGCTGAATGTATGTGACCTGCAAACCCTGAACGTAATGTGACCTGCAAATGCTGAACGTAATGTGACCTGCAAGCCCTAAGCGTAATGTGACCTGCAAGCCCTGAACGTAATGTGATCTGCAATCCCTGAACGTAATGTGACCTGCATGCCCTGAACATATGTGACCAGCAAATGCTGAATGTATGTGACCTGCAAATGCTGAACGTAATGTGACCTGCAAGCCCTGAACGTAATGTGAACTGCAAGCCCTGGACGCAATGTGACCTGCAAGCCCTGAACGTAATGTGACATGCAAACCCTGAACGTAATGTGACCTGCAAACTCTGAACGTAATGTGACCTGCAAGCCCTGAACGTAATGTGACCAGCAAATGCTGAACGTAATATGACATGCAAGCCCTGAACGTAATGTGACATGCAAACCCTGAACGTAATGTGACCTGCAAACTCTGAACGCAATGTGACCTGCAAGCCCTGAACATAATGTGACCAGCAAATGCTGAACGTAATATGACCTGCAAGCCCTGAACGTATGTGACCTGCAAACCCTGAACGTATGTGACCTGCAAGCCCTGAACGCAATGTGACCTGCAAACCCTGAACGTAATGTGACCTGCAAGCTCTGAACGTAATGTGACATGCAAAACCCTGAACGTAATGTGACCTGCAAGCCCTGAACGTATGTGACCTGCAAGCCCTGAACGCAATGTGACCTGCAAGCCCTGAACGTAATGTGACATGCAAACCCTGAACGTAATGTGACCTGCAAGCCCTGAACGTAATGTGACATGCAAACCCTGAACGTAATGTGACCTGCAAGCCCTGAACGTATGTGACTCAGCAATTGCTGAACGTATGTGACCAGCAAATGCTGAAAGTATGTGACCTGCAAGCCATGAACGTATGTGACCTGCAAATGCTGAATGTATGTGCCCTGCAAATGCTGAATGTATGTGACCTGCAAACCCTTAACGTATGTGACCTGCAAACCCTCAACGTATGTGACCTGCAAATGCTGAATGTATGTGACCTGCAAATGCTGAACGTAATGTGACCTGCAAATGCTGAACGTAATGTGACCTGCAAGCCCTAAGTGTAATGTGACCTGCAAGCCCTGAACGTAATGTGATCTGCAATCCCTGAACGTATGTGACCTGCAAACCCTGAACGTATGTGACCTGCAAATGCTGAATGTATGTGACCTGCAAATGCTGAACGTAATGTGACCTGCAAGTCCTGAATGTAATGTGACCTGCAAATGCTGAACGTAATGTGACCTGCAAGCCCTAAGTGTAATGTGACCTGCAAGCACTGAACGTAATGTGATCTGCAAACCCTGAACGTAATGTGACCTGCAAGCCCTGAACGTAATGTGACCTGCAAGCCCTGAATGTATGTGACCTGCAAGCCCTGAATGTATGTGACCAGCAAATGCTGAACGTAATGTAACCTGTAAGCCCTGAACGTAATGTGACCAGCAAATGCTGAACATAATGTGACCTGCAAGCTCTGAACGTAATGTGACATGCAAATGCTGAACGTAATGTGACCTGCAAGCCCTGAACTTAATGTGACCTGCAAACCCTGAACGTATGTGACCTCCAAATGCTGAATGTATGTGACCTGCAAATGCCGAATGTATGTGACCTGCAAATGCTGAACATAATGTGACCTGCAAATGCTGAACGTAATATGACCTGCAAGTCCTGAACATATGTGACCTGCAAACCCTGAACATATGTGACCTGCAAGCCCTGAACGCAATGTGACCTGCAAGCCCTGAACGCAATGTGACCTGCAAGCCTTGAACGTAATGTGACATGCAAACCCTGAACGTAATGTGACATGCAAGCCCTGAACGCAATGTGACCTGCAAGCCCTTAACGCAATGTGACCTGCAAGCCCTGGACATATGTGACCTGCAAGCCCTGAACGTATGTGACCTGCAAAACCCTGAACGTAATGTGACCTGCATGCCTTGAACGTAATGTGACATGCAAACCCTGAACGTAATGTGACCTGCAAGCCCTGAACGTAATGTGACCTGCAAACCCTGAACATAATGTGACCTGCAAGCCATGAACGTATGTGACCTGCAAACCCTGAACGTATGTGACCTGCAAATGCTGAATGTATGTGACCTGCAAATGCTGAACGTAATGTGACCTGCAAGCCCTGAACGTAATGTGACATGCAAACCCTGAACGTAATGTGACCTGCAAATGCTGAACGTAATGTGATCAGCAAATGCTGAACGTAATGTGACCTGTAAGCCCTGAACGTAATGTGACCAGCAAACGCTGAACGTAATGTGACCTGCAAGCCCTGAACATAATGTGACCTGCAAATGCTGAACATAATGTGACCTGCAAGCCCTGAACGTAATGTGACCTGCAAGCCCTGAACGTATGTGACCAGCAAATGCTGAACGTAATGTGACCAGCAAACCCTGAACGTAATGTGACATGCAAACCCTGAACGTATGTGACCTGCAAATGCTGAATGTATGTGACCTGCAAATGCTGAATGTATGTGACCTGCAAACCCTGAACGTATGTGACCTGCAAACCCTGAACGTATGTGACCTGCAAATGCTGAATGTATGTGACCTGCAAATGCTGAACGTAATGTGACCTGCAAGCCCTGAACGTAATGTGACATGCAAACCCTGAACGTAATGTGACCTGCAAATGCTGAACGTAATGTGACCTGCAAGCCCTAAGTGTAATGTGACCTGCAAGCCCTGAACGTAATGTGATCTGCAATCCCTGAATGTATGTGACCAGCAAATGCTGAACGTAATGTGACCTGCAAATGCTGAACGTAATGTGACCTGCAAGCCCTAAGTGTAATGTGACCTGCAAGCCCTGAACGTAATGTGATCTGCAATCCCTGAACGTATGTGACCTGCAAACCCTGAACGTATGTGACCTGCAAATGCTGAATGTATGTGACCTGCAAATGCTGAACGTAATGTGACCTGCAAGTCCTGAACGTAATGTGACCTGCAAATGCTGAACGTAATGTGACCTGCAAGCCCTAAGTGTAATGTGACCTGCAAGCCCTGAACGTAATGTGATCTGCAATCCCTGAACGTAATGTGACCTGCAAGCCCTGAACGTAATGTGACCTGCAAGCCCTGAATGTATGTGACCTGCAAGCCCTGAATGTATGTGACCAGCAAATGCTGAACGTAATGTAACCTGTAAGCCCTGAACGTAATGTGACCAGCAAATGCTGAACATAATGTGACCTGCAAGCTCTGAACGTAATGTGACTTGCAAATGCTGAACGTAATGTGACCTGCAAGCCCTGAACGTAATGTGACCAGCAAATGCTGAACGTAATATGACCAGCAAATGCTGAACGTAATATGACCTGCAAGCCCTGAACGTATGTGACCTGCAAACCCTGAACGTATGTGACCTGCAAGCCCTGAACGCAATGTCACCTGCATGACCTGAACGCAATGTGACCTGCAAGCCTTGAACGCAATGTGACCTGCAAGCCTTGAACGTAATGTGACATGCAAACCCTGAACGTAATGTGACATGCAAGCCCTGAACGCAATGTGACCTGCAAGCCCTGAACGCAATGTGACCTGCAAGCCTTGAACGTAATGTGACATGCAAACCCTGAACGTAATGTGACATGCAAACCCTGAACGTAATGTGACCTGCAAGCCCTGGACATATGTGACCTGCAAGCCCTGAATGTATGTGACCTGCAAAACCCTGAACGTAATGTGACCTGCAAGCCTTGAACGTAATGTGACATGCAAACCCTGAACGTAATGTGACCTGCAAGCCCTGAACGTAATGTGACCTGCAAACCCTGAACGTAATGTGACCTGCAAGCCATGAACGTATGTGACCTGCAAACCCTGAACGTATGTGACCTGCAAATGCTGAATGTATGTGACCTGCAAATGCTGAACGTAATGTGACCTGCAAGCCCTGAACGTAATGTGACATGCAAACCCTGAACGTAATGTGACCTGCAAATGCTGAACATAATGTGACCTGCAAGCCCTGAACGTAATGTGATCAGCAAATGCTGAATGTAATGTGACCTGTAAGCGCTGAACGTAATGTGACCAGCAAACGCTGAACGTAATGTGACCTGCAAGCCCTGAACATAATGTGACCTGCAAATGCTGAACATAATGTGACCTGCAAGCCCTGAACGTAATGTGACCTGCAAGCCCTGAACGTATGTGACCAGCAAATGCTGAACGTAATGTGACCAGCAAACCCTGAACGTAATGTGACATGCAAACCCTGAACGTATGTGACCTGCAAATGCTGAATGTATGTGACCTGCAAATGCTGAATGTATGTGACCTGCAAACCCTGAACGTATGTGACCTGCAAACCCTGAACGTATGTGACCTGCAAATGCTGAATGTATGTGACCTGCAAATGCTGAACGTAATGTGACCTGCAAACCCTGAACGTAATGTGACCTGCAAGCTCTGAACGAAATGTGATATGCAAATGCTTAGCGTAATGTGACCTGCAAGCCCTGACTGTAATGTGACCTGCAAGCCCTGAACGTAATGTGACCTGCAAGCCCTGAACGTATGTGACCTGCAAGCCCTGAACATTGTACCACAAATGCTGAACTAATGTGACTGCAAGCCCTGAACGTATGTGACCAGAATGCTGAAAGCGCACTGAACGTATGTGACTGCAAACCTGAAGTATGTGACCTGCAAGCCCTGAACGTATGTGACCTGCAAGCCCTGAACGTATGTGACCGCAACTGAACGTATGTGACCTGCAAGCCCTGAACGTAATGTGACCTGCAAGCCCTGAACGTAATGTGACCTGCAAACCCTGAACGTATGTGACCTGCAAACCCTGAACGTATGTGACCTGCAAATGCTGAACGTATGTGACCTGCAAACCTGAACGTATGTGACCTGCAAACCCTGAACGTATGTGACCTGCAAGCCCTGAACGTAATGTGACCTGCAAACCCTGAACGTAATGTGACCTGCAAACCCTGAACGTAATGTGACCTGCAAACCCTGAACGAATGTGACCTGCAAACCCTGAACGTATGTGACCTGCAAATGCTGAACGTATGTGACCTGCAAGCCCTGAACGTATGTGACCTGCAAATGCTGAACGTAATGTGACCTGCAAGCCCTGAACGTAATGTGTGACCGCAACTGAAGTAGTGCCTGCAAACCCTGAACGTATGTGACCTGCACTGACTAATGTACTGCAAACCCTGAACGTATGTGACCTGCAAGCCCTGAACGTAATGTGACCTGCAAACCCTGAACGTAATGTGACCTGCAAGCCCTGAACGTATGTGACCTGCAAACCCTGAACGTATGTGACCTGCAAATGCTGAATGTATGTGACCTGCAAATGCTGAACGTAATGTGACCTGCAAGCCCTGAACGTAATGTGACATGCAAACCCTGAACGTAATGTGACCTGCAAATGCTGAACATAATGTGACCTGCAAGCCCTGAACGTAATGTGATCAGCAAATGCTGAATGTAATGTGACCTGTAAGCCTGAACGTAATGTGACCAGCAAACGCTGAACGTAATGTGACCTGCAAGCCCTGAACTAATGTGACCTGCAAATGCTGAACATAATGTGACCTGCAAGCCCTGAACGTAATGTGACCTGCAAGCCCTGAACGTAATGTGACCTGCAAGCCCTGAACGTATGTGACCAGCAAATGCTGAACGTAATGTGACCTGCAAACCCTGAACGTAATGTGACCTGCAAACCCTGAACGTATGTGACCTGCAAATGCTGAATGTATGTGACCTGCAAACCCTGAACGTATGTGACCTGCAAACCCTGAACGTATGTGACCTGCAAATGCTGAATGTATGTGACCTGCAAATGCTGAACGTAATGTGACCTGCAAACCCTGAACGTAATGTGACCTGCAAGCTCTGAACGAAATGTGATCTGCAAATGCTTAACGTAATGTGACCTGCAAGCCCTGAACGTAATGTGACCTGCAAGCCCTGAACGTAATGTGACCTGCAAGCCCTGAACGTATGTGACCTGCAAGCCCTGAACATATGTAGCCAGCAAATGCTGAACGTAATGTGACTTGCAAGCCCTGAACGTAATGTGACCTGCAAGCCCTGAACGTATGTGACCAGCAAATGCTGAACATAATATGACCTGCAAACCCTGAACGTAATGTGACATGCAAACCCTGAACGTATGTGACCTGCAAGCCCTGGAGGCAATGTGACCTGCAAGCCCTGAACGTAATGTGACATGCAAACCCTCAACGTAATGTGACCTGCAAGCCCTGAATGTATGTGACCAGCAAATGCTGAACATATGTGACCTGCAAGCCCTGAACGTATTTGACCTGCAAGCCCTGAACGTATGTGACCAGCAATTGCTGAATGTATGTGACCAGCAAATGCTGAATGTATGTGACCTGCAATCCATGAACGTATGTGACCTGCAAGCCATGAACGTATGTGACCTGCAAATGCTGAATGTATGTGACCTGCAAATGCTGAATGTATGTGCCCTGCAAATGCTGAATGTATGTGACCTGCAAACCCTGAACGTATGTGACCTGCAAACCCTGAACGTATGTGACCTGCAAATGCTGAATGTATGTGACCTGCAATTGCTGAACGTAATGTGACCTGCAAACCCTGAACGTAATGTGACATGCAAACCCTGAACGTAATGTGACCTGCAAGCCCTGGACATATGTGACCTGCAAGCCCTGAATGTATGTGACCTGCAAAACCCTGAACGTAATGTGACCTGCAAGCCTTGAACGTAATGTGACATGCAAACCCTGAACGTAATGTGACCTGCAAGCCCTGAACGTAATGTGACCTGCAAACCCTGAACGTAATGTGACCTGCAAGCCATGAACGTATGTGACCTGCAAACCCTGAACGTATGTGACCTGCAAATGCTGAATGTATGTGACCTGCAAATGCTGAACGTAATGTGACCTGCAAATGCTGAACATAATGTGACCTGCAAGCCCTGAACGTAATGTGATCAGCAAATGCTGAATGTAATGTGACCTGTAAGCGCTGAACGTAATGTGACCAGCAAACGCTGAACGTAATGTGACCTGCAAGCCCTGAACATAATGTGACCTGCAAATGCTGAACATAATGTGACCTGCAAGCCCTGAACGTAATGTGACCTGCAAGCCCTGAACGTATGTGACCAGCAAATGCTGAACGTAATGTGACCAGCAAACCCTGAACGTAATGTGACATGCAAACCCTGAACGTATGTGACCTGCAAATGCTGAATGTATGTGACCTGCAAACCCTGAACGTATGTGACCTGCAAACCCTGAACGTATGTGACCTGCAAATGCTGAATGTATGTGACCTGCAAATGCTGAACGTAATGTGACCTGCAAACCCTGAACGTAATGTGACCTGCAAGCTCTGAACGAAATGTGATATGCAAATGCTTAGCGTAATGTGACCTGCAAGCCCTGACTGTAATGTGACCTGCAAGCCCTGAACGTAATGTGACCTGCAAGCCCTGAACGTATGTGACCTGCAAGCCCTGAACATATGTAGCCAGCAAATGCTGAACGTAATGTGACTTGCAAGCCCTGAACGTAATGTGACCTGCAAGCCCTGAACGTATGTGACCAGCAAATGCTGAACATAATATGACCTGCAAACCCTGAACGTAATGTGACATGCAAACCCTGAACGTATGTGACCTGCAAGCCCTGAACGTATGTGACCTGCAAGCCCTGGAGGCAATGTGACCTGCAAGCCCTGAACGTAATGTGACATGCAAACCCTCAACGTAATGTGACCTGCAAGCCCTGAATGTATGTGACCAGCAAATGCTGAACATATGTGACCTGCAAGCCCTGAACGTATTTGACCTGCAAGCCCTGAACGTATGTGACCAGCAATTGCTGAATGTATGTGACCAGCAAATGCTGAATGTATGTGACCTGCAATCCATGAACGTATGTGACCTGCAAGCCATGAACGTATGTGACCTGCAAATGCTGAATGTATGTGACCTGCAAATGCTGAATGTATGTGCCCTGCAAATGCTGAATGTATGTGACCTGCAAACCCTGAACGTATGTGACCTGCAAACCCTGAACGTATGTGACCTGCAAATGCTGAATGTATGTGACCTGCAATTGCTGAACGTAATGTGACCTGCAAACCCTGAACGTAATGTGACATGCAAACCCTGAACGTAATGTGACCTGCAAGCCCTGGACATATGTGACCTGCAAGCCCTGAATGTATGTGACCTGCAAAACCCTGAACGTAATGTGACCTGCAAGCCTTGAACGTAATGTGACATGCAAACCCTGAACGTAATGTGACCTGCAAGCCCTGAACGTAATGTGACCTGCAAACCCTGAACGTAATGTGACCTGCAAGCCATGAACGTATGTGACCTGCAAACCCTGAACGTATGTGACCTGCAAATGCTGAATGTATGTGACCTGCAAATGCTGATCGTAATGTGACCTGCAAGCCCTGAACGTAATGTGACATGCAAACCCTGAACGTAATGTGACCTGCAAATGCTGAACATAATGTGACCTGCAAGCCCTGAACGTAATGTGATCAGCAAATGCTGAATGTAATGTGACCTGTAAGCGCTGAACGTAATGTGACCAGCAAACGCTGAACGTAATGTGACCTGCAAGCCCTGAACATAATGTGACCTGCAAATGCTGAACATAATGTGACCTGCAAGCCCTGAACGTAATGTGACCTGCAAGCCCTGAACGTATGTGACCAGCAAATGCTGAACGTAATGTGACCAGCAAACCCTGAACGTAATGTGACATGCAAACCCTGAACGTATGTGACCTGCAAATGCTGAATGTATGTGACCTGCAAATGCTGAATGTTTGTGACCTGCAAACCCTGAACGTATGTGACCTGCAAACCCTGAACGTATGTGACCTGCAAATGCTGAATGTATGTGACCTGCAAATGCTGAACGTAATGTGACCTGCAAACCCTGAACGTAATGTGACCTGCAAGCTCTGAACGAAATGTGATATGCAAATGCTTAGCGTAATGTGACCTGCAAGCCCTGACTGTAATGTGACCTGCAAGCCCTGAACGTAATGTGACCTGCAAGCCCTGAACGTATGTGACCTGCAAGCCCTGAACATATGTAGCCAGCAAATGCTGAACGTAATGTGACTTGCAAGCCCTGAACGTAATGTGACCTGCAAGCCCTGAACGTATGTGACCAGCAAATGCTGAACATAATATGACCTGCAAACCCTGAACGTAATGTGACATGCAAACCCTGAACGTATGTGACCTGCAAGCCCTGAACGTATGTGACCTGCAAGCCCTGGAGGCAATGTGACCTGCAAGCCCTGAACGTAATGTGACATGCAAACCCTCAACGTAATGTGACCTGCAAGCCCTGAATGTATGTGACCAGCAAATGCTGAACATATGTGACCTGCAAGCCCTGAACGTATTTGACCTGCAAGCCCTGAACGTATGTGACCAGCAATTGCTGAATGTATGTGACCAGCAAATGCTGAATGTATGTGACCTGCAATCCATGAACGTATGTGACCTGCAAGCCATGAACGTATGTGACCTGCAAATGCTGAATGTATGTGACCTGCAAATGCTGAATGTATGTGCCCTGCAAATGCTGAATGTATGTGACCTGCAAACCCTGAACGTATGTGACCTGCAAACCCTGAACGTATGTGACCTGCAAATGCTGAATGTATGTGACCTGCAATTGCTGAACGTAATGTGACCTGCAAACCCTGAACGTAATGTGACATGCAAACCCTGAACGTAATGTGACCTGCAAATGCTGAACGTAATGTGACCTGCAAGCCCTGAACGTAATGTGATCAGCAAATGCTGAACGTAATGTGACCTGAAGCCCTGAACGTAATGTGACCAGCAAACCTGAACGTAATGTGACCTGCAAACTGAACTAATGTGACCTGCAAGCCCTGAACGTAATGTGACCTGCAAACCCTGAATGTATGTGACCTGCAAATGCTGAATGTATGTGACCTGCAAATGCTGAACGTAATGTGACCTGCAAGCCCTGAACGTAATGTGACATGCAAGCCCTGAACGTAATGTGACCTGCAAGCCCTGAACGTATGCGACCTGCAAATGCTGAACGTAATGTGACCTGCAAGCCCTGAACGTAATGTGACATGCAAACCCTGAACGTAATGTGACCTGCAAATGCTGAACGTAATGTGACCTGCAAGCTCTAAGTGTAATGTGACCTGCAAGCCCTGAACGTAATGTGATCTGCAATCCCTGAACATAATGTGACCTGCAAGCCCTGAACGTAATGTGACCTGCAAGCCCTGAACATATGTGACCTGCAAGCCCTGAACGTATGTGACCAGCAAATGTTGAACGTAATGTGACCTGTAAGCCCTGAACGTAATGTGACCAGCAAATGCTGAACGTAATGTGACCTGCAAGCCCTGAACTTAATCTGACCTGCAAATGCTGAACGTAATGTGACATGCAAAGCCTAGAACGTACCTGACCTGCAAGCTCTGAACGTATGTGACATGCAAGCCCTGAACGTAATGTGACCTGCAAACCCTGAACGTAATGTGACCTGCAAGCCCTGAACGTATGTAATCTGCAAGCCCTGAACGTAATGTGACCTGCAAGCCCTGAATGTAATGTGACCTACAAGCCCTGAACGTATGTGACCAACAAATGCTGAACGTAATGTGACTTGCAAGCCCTGAACATAATGTGACCTGCAAGCCCTGAACGTATGTGACCAGTAAATGCTGAACGTAATATGACCTGCAAGCCCTGAACGTAATGTGACCTGCAAGCCCTGAACGTATGTGACCTGCAAGCCCTGAACGTATGTGACCTGCAAGCCCTGGATGCAATGTGACCTGCAAGCCCTGAACGTAATGTGACATGCAAACCCTGAACGTAATGTGACCTGCAATCCCTGAATGTAATGTGACATGCAAACCCTGAACGTAATGTGACCTGCAAGCCCTGAACGTATGTTACCAGCAATTGCTGAACGTAATGTGACCAGCAAACCCTGAACGTAATGTGACCTGCAAGCCCTGAACGTATGTGACCTTCAAATACTGAATGTATGTGATCTGCAAATGCTGAACGTAATGTGACCTGCAAATGTTGAATGTATGTGACCTGCAAACCCTGAATGTATGTGACCTGCAAACCCTGAACGTATGTGACCTGCAAATGCTGAATGTATGTGACCTGCAAATGCTGAATGTATGTGCCCTGCAAATGCTGAATGTATGTGACCTGCAAACCCTGAACGTATGTGACCTGCAAACCCTGAACGTATGTGACCTGCAAATGCTGAATGTATGTGACCTGCAAATGCTGAACGTAATGTGACCTGCAAGCCCTGAACGTAATGTGAACTGCAAGCCCTGGACGCAATGTGACCTGCAAGCCCTGAACGTAATTTGACATGCAAACCCTGAACGTAATGCGACCTGCAAACTCTGAACGTAATGTGACCTGCCAGCCCTGAATGTAATGTGACATGCAAACCCTGAACGTAATGTGACATGCAAGCCCTGAACGTATTTGACCTGCAAACCCTGAAAGTATGTGACATGCAAATGCTGAACGTATGTTACCTGCAAATGCTGAACGTATGTGACCTGCAAGCCCTGAACGTAATGTGACCTGCAAATGCTGAACGTAATGTGACCTGCAAGCCCTAAGCGTAATGTGACCTGCAAACCCTGAACGTATGTGACCTGGAAATGCTGAACGTATGTGACCTGCAAACCCTGAAAGTATGTGATCTGCAAATGCTGAATGTATGTGACCTGCAAACCCTGAACGTAATGTGACCTGCAAGTCCTGAACGTAATGTGACCTGCAAATGCTGAACGTAATGTGATCTGCAAGCCCTAAGCGTAATGTGACCAGCAAACCCTGAACGTAATGTGACCTGCAAACCCTGAAAGTATGTGACCTGCAAATGCTGAATGTATGTGACCTGCAAATGCTGAATGTATGTGACCTGCAAACCCTGAACGTAATGTGACCTGCAAATGCTGAACGTAATGTGACCTGCAAGCCCTAAGCGTAATGTGACCTGCAAGCCCTGAACGTAATGTGATCTGCAATCCCTGAACGTAATGTGACCTGCATGCCCTGAACATATGTGACCAGCAAATGCTGAATGTATGTGACCTGCAAATGCTGAACGTAATGTGACCTGAAAGCCCTGAACGTAATGTGAACTGCAAGCCCTGGACGCAATGTGACCTGCAAGCCCTGAACGTAATGTGACATGCAAACCCTGAACGTAATGTGACCTGCAAACTCTGAACGTAATGTGACCTGCAAGCCCTGAACGTAATGTGACCAGCAAATGCTGAACGTAATATGACCTGCAAGCCCTGAACGTAATGTGACATGCAAACCCTGAACGTAATGTGACCTGCAAACTCTGAACGTAATGTGACCTGCGGTACTGTTTGCCAATCCACCTCGGCCATCGGTACTTATTGCCAATCCACCTCGACCATTGGTACTTATTGCCAATCCGCCTCGGCCATTGATACTTATTGCCAATCCGCCTCGGCCATCGGTACTTATTGCCAATCCGCCTCGGCCATCGGTACTTATTGCCAACCGGTTTCGGCCATCGGTACTTATTGCCAACCCCCCTCGGCGTTACTTATTGCCAACCGGCCTTGGCCATCGGTACTTATTGCCAACCGGCCTCGGCCATCGGTACTTATTGCCAACCGGCCTCGGCCATCGGTACTTATTGCCAACCGGCCTCGGCCATCGGTAATTATTGCCAACCGGCTTCGGCCATCGGTACTGTTTGCCAATCCACCTCGGCCATCGGTACTTATTGCCAATCCACCTCGACCATTGGTACTTATTGCCAACCCCCCTCGGTGTTACTTATTGCCAACCCCCCTTGGCCATTGGTACTTATTGTCATTGGTACTTATTGTCAACCCCCCTCGGCCATCGGTACTTATTGCCAACCCCCCTCGGCCATTGGTACTTATTGTCATTTGTACTTATTGCCAACCCCCCTCGGCCATTGGTACTTATTGTCATTGGTACTTATTGTCAACCCCCCTCGGCCATCGGTACTTATTGCCATCGGCACTTATTGCCAACACAACTAGGCCATCGGTACTTAATGTCAACCCCCCTCGGCCATTGGTACTTATTGCCATCGGTACTTATTGTCAACCGTCCTCGGCCATTGGTACTTATTGCCATCGGTACTTAATGTCAACCCCCCTCGGCCATTGGTACTTATTGCCATCGGTACTTATTGTCAAGCCCCCTCGGCCATTGGTACTTATTGCCATCGGTACTTATTGTCAACCCTCCTCGGCCATCGGTACTTATTGTCAACCCTCCTCGGCCATTGGTACTTATTGTCAACCCCCCTCGGCCATCGGTACTTATTGCCATCGGTACTTATTGCCAACCCCCCTCGGCCATTGGTACTTATTGTCATTTGTACTTATTGCCAACCCCCCTCGGCCATTGGTACTTATTGTCATTGGTACTTATTGTCAACCCCCCTCGGCCATCGGTACTTATTGCCATCGGCACTTATTGCCAACACAACTAGGCCATCGGTACTTAATGTCAACCCCCCTCGGCCATTGGTACTTATTGCCATCGGTACTTATTGTCAACCGTCCTCGGCCATTGGTACTTATTGCCATCGGTACTTAATGTCAACCCCCCTCGGCCATTGGTACTTATTGCCATCGGTACTTATTGTCAAGCCCCCTCGGCCATTGGTACTTATTGCCATCGGTACTTATTGTCAACCCTCCTCGGCCATCGGTACTTATTGTCAACCCTCCTCGGCCATTGGTACTTATTGTCAACCCCCCTCGGCCATCGGTACTTATTGCCATCGGTACTTATTGCCAACCCCCCTCGGCCATTGGTACTTATTGTCATTTGTACTTATTGCCAACCCCCCTCGGCCATTGGTACTTATTGTCATTGGTACTTATTGTCAACCCCCCTCGGCCATCGGTACTTATTGCCATCGGCACTTATTGCCAACACAACTAGGCCATCGGTACTTAATGTCAACCCCCCTCGGCCATTGGTACTTATTGTCAACCCTCCTCGGCCATCGGTACTTATTGCCATCGGTACTTATTGTCAACCCCCCTCGGCCATCGGTACTTATTGCCATTGGTACTTATTGCCAACCCCCCTCGGCCATTGGTACTTATTGCCATCGCATGGTACTTATTGCCAACCCCCCTCGGCCATTGGTACTTATTGCCAACCCTCCTCGGCCATTGGTACTTATTGTCAACCCTCCTCGGCCATTGGTACTTATTGCCATTGGTACTTATTGCCAACCCCCCTCGGCCATTGGTACTTATTGCCAACCCCCCTCGGCCATTGGTACTTATTGTCAACCCTCCTCGGCCATTGGTACTTATTGCCATTGGTACTTATTGTCAACCCTCCTCGGCCATCGGTACTTATTGTCAACCCTCCTCGGCCATCGGTACTTATTGACAACCCTCCTCGGCCATTGGTACTTATTGCCATCGGTACTTATTGCCAACCCTCCTCGGCCATTGGTACTTATTGCCATCGGTACTTATTGTCAACCCTCCTCGGCCATTGGTACCTATTGCCATCGGTACCTATTGCCAACCCCCCTCGGCCATTGGTACTTATTGTCATTGGTACTTATTGCCAACCCAACTAGGCCATCGGTACTTATTGTCAACCCCCCTCGGCCATTGGTACTTATTGTCAACCCTCCTCGGCCATCGGTACTTATTGCCATCGGTACTTATTGTCAACCCCCTTCGGCCATCGGTACTTATTGCCATTGGTACTTATTGCCAACCCCTCTCGGCCAGTGGTACTTATTGCCAACCCCTCTCGGCCAGTGGTACTTATTGCCAACCCCCCTCAGCCATTGGTACTTATTGCCAACCCTCCTCGGCCATTGGTACTTATTGTCAACCCGCCTCGGCCATTGGTACGTATTGCCAGTGGTACTTATTGCCAACCCCTCTCGGCCATTGGTACTTATTGCCAACCCCTCTCGGCCAGTGGTACTTATTGTCAACCCTCCTCGGCCATTGGTACTTATTGCCAACCCCCCTCAGCCATTGGTACTTATTGTCAACCCTCCTCGGCCATTGGTACTTATTGTCAACCCTCCTCGGCCATTGGTACTTATTGTCAACCCTCCTCGGCCATTGGTACTTATTGCCAACCCTCCTCAGCCATTGGTACTTATTGTCAACCCTCCTCGGCCATTGGTACTTATTGTCAACCCTCCTCGGCCATTGGTACTTATTGTCAACCCTCCTCGGCCATTGGTACTTATTGCCAACCCCCCTCAGCCATTGGTACTTATTGTCAACCCTCCTCGGCCATTGGTACTTATTGCCAACCCTCCTCGGCCATTGGTACTTATTGCCAACCCCCCTCAGCCATTGGTACTTATTGTCAACCCTCCTCGGCCATTGGTACTTATTGTCAACCCTCCTCGGCCATTGGTACTTATTGCCAACCCTCCTCGGCCATTGGTACTTATTGTCAACCCTCCTCGGCCATTGGTACTTATTGCAACCCTCCTCAGCCATTGGTACTTATTGCCAACCCTCCTCGGCCATTGGTACTTATTGCCAACCCTCCTCGGCCATTGGTACTTATTGCCAACCCTCCTCGGCCATTGGTACTTATTGTCAACCCTCCTCGGCCATTGGTACTTATTGTCAACCCTCCTCGGCCATTGGTACTTATTGTCAACCCTCCTCGGCCATTGGTACTTATTGTCAACCCTCCTCGGCCATTGGTACTTATTGCCAACCCTCTTCAGCCATTGGTACTTATTGCCAACCCTCCTCGGCCATTGGTACTTATTGCCAACCCTCCTCGGCCATCGGTACTTATTGCCAAACCCCCCTCATCCATCTGTACTTATTGCCAACCCGCCTCGGCCATCGGTACTTATTGCCAACCCCCTCGGCCATCGGTACTTATTGCCAACCCCCTCGGCCATCGGTACTTATTGCCAACCCCCCTCGGCATTACTTATTGCCAACCGGCCTCGGCCATCGGTACTTATTGCCAACCGGTTTCGGCCATCGGTACTTATTGCCAACCACCCTCGGCGTTACTTATTGCCAACCGGCGTTGGCCATCGGTACTTATTGCCAACCGGCCTCGGCCATCGGTTCTTATTGCCAACCGGCCTCGGCCATCGGTACTTATTGCCAACCGGCCTCGGCCATCGGTAATTATTGCCAACCGGCTTCGGCCATCGGTACTGTTTGCCAATCCACCTCGGCCATCGGTACTTATTGCCAATCCACCTCGACCATTGGTACTTATTGCCAATCCGCCTCGGCCATTGATACTTATTGCCAATCCGCCTCGGCCATCGGTACTTATTGCCAATCCGCCTCGGCCATCGGTACTTATTGCCAACCGGTTTCGGCCATCGGTACTTATTGCCAACCCCCCTCGGCGTTACTTATTGCCAACCGGCCTTGGCCATCGGTACTTATTGCCAACCGGCCTCGGCCATCGGTACTTATTGCCAACCGGCCTCGGCCATCGGTACTTATTGCCAACCGGCCTCGGCCATCGGTAATTATTGCCAACCGGCTTCGGCCATCGGTACTGTTTGCCAATCCACCTCGGCCATCGGTACTTATTGCCAATCCACCTCGACCATTGGTACTTATTGCCAATCCGCCTCGGCCATTGATACTTATTGCCAATACGCCTCGGCCATCGGTACTTATTGCCAAACCCCCCTCATCCATCGGTACTTATTGCCAACCCGCCTCGTCCATCGGTACTTATTGCCAACCCGCCTTGACCATCGGTACTTATTGCCAACCCGCCTCGGCCATCGGTACGCATTGCCAATCCGCATTGGCCATTGCTACTTATTGCCAACCCGCCTCGGCCATGTGTACGTATTGCCAATCTGCATTGGCCATTGCTACTTATTGCCAATTCGCCTCGGCCACCCACTGATACTTATTGCCAACCCGTCTCGGCCATCGGTACTTATTGCCAACCCGCCTCGGCCATCGGTACGTATTGCCAATCCGCATTGGCCATTGCTACTTATTGCCAACCCGCCTCGGCCATCGGTACGTATTGCCAATCCGCATTGGCCATTGCTACTTATTGCCAATTCGCCTCGGCCACCCACTGATACTTATTGCCAATTCGTCTCGACCACCCACTGATACTTATTGCTAATTTGCCTCGGCCACCCACTCGTACTTATTGCCAAACCCCTTGGCCATGCCATTGGTACTTATTGCCAATCCGCACTGGCTATTGGTACTTAATGCCAATCCGCATTGGCTATTGGTACGTATTGCCAATCCGCATTGGCTATTGGTACTTATTGCCAATCCACATCGGCCTTTGGTACTTATTGCCAATCCGTCTCGGCCATTGGTACTTATTGCCAATCCTCCGTGGCCATTAGTAATTATTGCCAATCCACCTCGGCCACCCACAAGTGGTACTTATTGCCAATCCGTCTCGGCCATTGGTACTTATTGCCAATCCTCCGTGGCCATTAGTAATTATTGCCAATCCACCTCGGCCACCCACAAGTGGTACTTATTGCCAATCCGTCTCGGCCATTGGTACTTATTGCCAATCCTCCGTGGCCATTAGTAATTATTGCCAATCCACCTCGGCCACCCACAAGTACTTCTTGACAATCCTTACTTTGCGTGTGATGGGTCTGCCTTTACTTTGCGTGTGACGGGTCTGCCTTTACTTTGCGTGTGACGGGTCTGCCTTTACTTTGCGTGTGACGGGTCTGCCTTTACTTTGCGTGTGACATGTCTGCCTTTACTTTGCGTGTGACAGGTCTGCCTTTACTTTGTGTGTGACGGGTCTGCCTTTACTTTGCGTGTGACGGGTCTGCCTTTACTTTGCGTGTGATGTGTCTGCCTTTACTTTGCTTGTGACGGGTCTGCCTTTACTTTGCGTGTGACGGGTCTGCCCTTACTTTGAGTGTGACGGGTCTGCCTTTACTTTGCGTGTGACGGGTCTGCCTTTACTTTGCGTGTGAC
>CM026388.1:296455-334818 GCA_014843695.1 Archivesica marissinica | reverse complement strand
TACCTACATATAACTGCTAGTATAACAGAGTATATACCTACCTATATCTGCTAGTACAACAGAGTATATACATGCATCTAACCGCTGGTATAACATAGTCTATGCATACCTATAACTGCTAGTGTAACATAGTATATACCTACCTATAACAGCTAGTATAACAGAGTAAATACCTACTTATAACTGCTAGTATAACATAATATATACCTACCTATAACTGGTAGTATAACAGAGTATATACCTACCTATAACTGCTAGTACAACAGAGTATATACCTACCTATAACTTCTAGTATAACATAGTATATACCTAGCTATAACTGCTAATATAACATAATCTGTACCTACATATAACTGCTAGTATAACATAGTCTATACCTATAACTGCTAGTATAACATAGTATATACCTACATATAACTGCTAGTATAACATAGTATATACCTACCTATAACCGCTAGTATAACATAGACTATATATAACTATAACTGCTAGTATAACATAGAATATACCTATCTATAAACGCTAATAACATAGTAAATACATACATATAACTGCAGTATCACAGAGTATATAACACTATAACCGCTAGTATAACATACTCTATACCTACCTATAACTGCTAGTATAACAATTATATACCTACCTATAACTGCTAGTATGACAGAGTATATACCTACTTAAAACTGCAAGTATAACATACTCTATACCTACCTATAACTGCTAGTATAACATAGTCTATACCTACCTATAACTGCTAGTATAACATTATATTCCTACCTATATCTGCTAGTATGACAGAGTATATACCTACTTATAACTGCAAGTATAACAAATCCATACAAACATATAACTGCTAGTATAACATACTCTATACCTACCTATAACTGCTAGTATAACAATTCCATATCTACCTATTATTGCTAGTATAACATAGTATATACCTAGCAATAACTGCTAGTATAACATAGTCTATACCTACCTATAACAGCTAGTACAACAGAGTTTATACACCTAATCGCTAGTATAACATAGTGTATACCTACCTATATCCGCTAGTATAACATAATCTATACTTACCTATAACTTCTAGTATAACAGAGTATATACCTACCTATATCTGCTAGTATAACAGAGTCTATACCTACCTATAACAGCTAGTATAACATAGTCTATACCTACCTATAAATGCTAGTATAACAGAGTATATACCTACCTATAACTGCTAGTATAACAGAGTCTATACCTACCTATAACAGCTAGTATAACATAGTCTATACCTACCTATAACTGCTAGTATAACAGACTATATACCTACCTATAACTGCTATATAACTGCTAGTATACTGATAATACCTACCTATAACCGCTATTATAACATAGTCTATACCTACCTATTACTGCTAGTATAACATATCTATACCTACCTATAACAGTGTATAACAGAGTATATACCTACCTATAACTGCTAGTATGACAGCGTATATACCTACTTATAACTGCTAGTATAACATACTCTATACCTACCTATAACTGGTACTATAACATAGTATATAAATACCTATAACTGCTAGTATACAGAGTGTATACCTACATATAACTGCTAGTACAACAGAGTATATACCTACCTATTACTGTTAGTTTAACAGAGTATATACCTACCTATAACTGCTAGTATAACATAATATATACTACCTAAATTGCAAGTATAACATACTCTATACCTACATATAAACTACTAGTATAACAGAGTATATACATACCTATAACTGCTAGTGTAACAGAGTATATAGCTACCTATATCTGCTAGTATAACATAGTCAATACCTACCTATAGCCGCTAGTATAACAGAGTATATAGCTACCTATATCTGCTAGTATAACAGACTCAATACCTACCTATAACCGCTATTATAACAGATTCTATACCTACCTATAACAGCTAGTATAACATAGTCTATAACTACATATAACTGCTAGTATAACAGACTCAATACCTACCTATAACCGTTATTATAACATAGTCTATACCTACCTATTACTGCTAGTATAACATACTCTATACCTACCTATAACAGTTTGTATAACAGAGTATATACCTACCTATAACTGCTAGTATGACAGCGTATATACCTACTTATAACTGCTAGTATAACATACTCTATACCTACCTATAACTGGTACTATAACATAGTATATACCTACCTATAACTGCTAGTATAACAGAGTGTATACCTACATATAACTGCTAGTACAACAGAGTATATACCTACCTATAACTGTTAGTTTAACAGAATATATACCTACCTATAACTGCTAGTATAACATAATATATACCTACCTATAACTTCTAGTATAACATAGTATATACCTAGCTATAACTGCTAGTATAACATAATCTGTACCTACATACAACTGCTAGTATAACATAGTATATACCTACCTATAACTGCTATTATAACAGAGTATATACCTACCTATAACTGCTAGTATAACAGAGTATATACCTACCTATAACCGCTAGTATAACATAGTCTATATCTAGCTATAACTGCTAGTATAACATAGAATATACCTACCTATAATCGCTATTATAACATAGTCTATATCTACCTATAACTGCTAGTATAACATTATATTCCTCCCTATATCTGCTAGTATGACAGAGTATATACCTACCTATAACTCGTAGTATAACATAGTATATACCTACCTATTAGTGTTAGTGTAACAGAGTATATACCTACCTATAACTTCTAGTATAAAATAATCTATACCTACCTATAACTTCTAGTATAACATAGTATATACCTAGCTATAACTGCTAGTATAACATAATCTGTACCTACATCTAACTGCTAGTATAACATAGTCAATACCTACCTATAACTGCTAGTATAACATAGTATATACCTACATATAACTGCTAGTATAACATAGTGTATACATACCTATAACCGCTAGTATAACATAGACTATATATAACTATATCTGCTAGTATAACATAGAATATACTTATCTATAACCGCTATTATAACATAGTCAATACCTTCCTATAACTGCTAGTATGACAGAGTATATAACTACTTATAACTGCTAGTATAACATACTCTATACCTACCTATAATTGCTAGTATAACAGAGTATATACCTACCTATAACTGCTAGTATGACAGCGTATATACCTACTTAAAACTGCTAGTATAACATGCTCTATACCTACCTATTATTGCTAGTATAACATAGACTATACCTATCTATAACCGCTATTATAACATAGTCTATACCTACCTATATCTGCTAGTATAACATAGTATATACCTACCTATAACTGTTAGTATGACAGAATGCATACCAACCTATTACTGCTAGTATAACATATTCTATACCTACCTATAGCTGCTAGTATAACATATTCCATATCTACCTATTATTGCTAGTATAACATAGTCTATACCTAGCAATAACTGCTAGTATAACATAGTCTGTACCTACCTATAACAGCTAGTACAACAGAGTTTATACATCTAATCGCTGGTATAACATAGTGTATACCTACCTATATTCGCTAGTTTAACATAATCTATACTTACCTATGACTTCTAGTATTACAGAGTATATACCTACCTATATCTGCTAGTATAACAGAGTCTATACCTACCTATAACAGCTAGTATAACATAGTCTATACCTACATATAAATGCTAGTATAACAGAGTATATACCTACTTATAACTGCTAGTATAACAGAGTATATACCTACATATATCTGCCAGTATAATATAGTCAATACCTACCTATAACTGCTAGTATAAAAGACTATATGCCTACCTATAACTGCTATATAACTGCTAGTATAGCTGAGTATATACCTACCTATAACTGCTGGTATAACATGTTCTATACCTACCTATAACTGCTAGTATAACATATACTATACCTACCTATATCTGCTAGTATAACAGAGTAGATACCTACCTATAACTGCTAGTATAACATAATATATACCTACCTATAACTACTAGTATAACAGAGTATATACCTACCTATAACTGCTAGTATAACATAGTCTATATCTACCTATAACTACTAGTATAACATAGTCTATACCTACCAATAGCAGCTAGCATAACAGAGTGTATTCCTACCTATAACTGCTATTAAGACAGAGTATATAACTACTTATAACTGCTAGTATAACATACTCTATACCTACCTATAACTGCTAGTATAACAGAGAATATACCTACCTATAACTGCTAGTATAGCATAGTATATACCTACCTATAACTGCTAGTATAGCAGAGTATATAACTACCTATAACTGCTAGTATAGCAGAGTATATAACTACCTATAGCTGCTAGTATAACAAATTCTATACCTACCTATAACTGCTAATATAACAGAGTATATACCTACCTATAACTGCTAGTATAGCAGAGTATATACCTACCTATAACTGCTAGTATAGCAGAGTATATAACTACCTATAACTGCTAGTATAAGAAATTCTATACCTACCAATAACTGCTAATATAATATAGTCTATATCTACACATAACTACTAGTATAACATAGTCTATACCTACCTATAACTGCTAGTATAACATAATATATACCTACCTATAACTACTAGTATAGCAGAGTATATACCTACCTATAACTGCTAGTTTAACATAGTCAATACCTACCTATTACTGCTAGTATAACATAGTCTATATCTACCTATATCTACGAGTATAACATAGTCTATGCCTACCTATAACTGCTAGTATAACATAATATATACGAACCTATTACTGCTAGTATAACAGACTCTATACCTACCTATAACCTCTATTCTAACATAGTATATACCTAACCATATTTACTAGTATAACATACTCTATACCTACCTATAACTGCTAGTATAACAGAGTATATACCTACCTATAACTGCTAGTATAGCAGAGTATATAACTACCTATTACAGCTAGTATAACAGAATATATACCTACCTATAACTGCTAGTATAATGTAGTCTATATCTACATATAACTACTAGTATAATATAGTCTATACCTACCTATAACTGCTAGCTTAACATAATATATAACTACCTATAACTAGAAGTATAGCAGAGTATATACCTACCAATAACTGAGAGTATAACAGAGTATATACCTACTTATAACTGCTAGTATAGCAGAGTATATAACTATCTATAACTGCTAGTATAACAGAGTCTATACTTACCTATAACTGCTAGTATAATATAGTCTATATCTACATATAACTACTAGTATAACATAGTCTATACCTACCTATAACTGCTAGTATAACATACTCTATACCTACCTATAACTGCTAGTATAACAGAGTTTATACCTACCTATAACTGCTAGTACAACAGAGTATATACATACATCTAACCGCTGGTATAACATAGTCTATACCTACCTATAACTGCTAGTGTAACAGAGTATATAGCTACCTATATCTGCTGGTATAACAGAGTCTATACGTACCTATAACAGCTAGAATAACATAGTCTATACCTACATATAACTGCTAGTATAACAGAGTATACACCTACCTATAACTGCTGGTATAACAGAGTATATACGTACATATATCTGCTAGTATAACATAGTCAATACCTACTTATAACTGCTAGTATAAAAGACTATATGCCTACCTATAACTGCTACATAACTGCTAATTTAGCTGAGTATATACCTACCTATAACTGCTGGTATAACATAGTCTATACCTACCTATAACTGCTAGTATAACATATACTATACCTACCTATAGCTGCTAGTATAACATAATATATACCTACCTATAACTACTAGTATAGCAGAGTATATACCTACCTATAAATGCTAATATAACATAGTCTATACCTACCTATTACTGCTAGTATAACATAGTATATATCTACCTATAACTACTAGTATAACATAGTCTATACCTACCAATAGCAGCTAGTATAACAGAGTATATACCTACCTATAACTGCTATTAAGACAGAGTATATAACTACTTATAACTGCTAGTATAACATACTCTATACCTACCTATAACTGCTAGCATAACATAGTCTATACCTACCTATAACTGCTAGCATAACCGAATAGATACCTACCTATAATTACTAGTATAACATACTCTATACATACCTATAACTGCTAGAATAACAGAGTATATACATATCTATAACTGCTAGTATAACATAGTATACACCTACCTATAACTGCTAGTATAACATAGTCCATATCTACCTATTATTGCTAATATAACATAGTCTATACCTACCTATAACCGCTATTATAACATAGTCTATACCTACCTATAACTGCTAGTATAACAGAGTATATACCTAACTATAACTGCTAGTACCACAGAGTATATGCATACATCTAACCGCTGGTATAACATAGTTTATACCTTCCTATAACCGCTAGTATAACATAATCTATACCTACCTATAACTTCTAGTATAACATAGTATATACCTAGCTATAACTGCTAGTATAACATAGTCTGTACCTATATATAACTACTAGTATAACATAGTCTATACCGAACAATAACTGCTAGTATAACAGAGTCTATACATATCTATAACTGCTAGTATAACAGAGTATATACCTACCTATAACTGCTAGTATAACAGAGTATATACCTACCAATAACTACTAGTATAACATGATCTATACCTACATATAACTGCCAGTACAACAGAGTATATAGCTAACTATAACTGCTAGTGTAACAGAGTATATAGTTACCTATATCTGCTAGTATAACAGAGTCAATACCTACCTATAACCGCTAGTATAACATAATCTATAACTAACTATGACTGCTAGTATAACAGAGGATATACCTACCTATAAAAGCTAGTATAACAGAGTATATACCTAACTATAACTGCTAGTATAACAAAGTATATACCTACCTATAACTGCTAATACAAAATAGTATATAACTACCTATAACTGCTAGTATAACAGACTATATACCAACCTATTACTGTTAGTGTAACAGAGTCTATACCTACCTATAACTGCTAGTATAACATAATCTATACCTACCTATAACTTTTAGTATGATATAGTATATACCTAGCTATGACTGCTAGTATAACATAGTCTATACCTACCTATAACTGCTAGTATAACATAGTCTATACCTACCTATAACTGATAGTATAACAGAGTCTATACCTACCTATAACTGCTAGTATAACGAAGTCTATACCTACCTATAACTGCTAGTATAACAGAGTCTATACCTACCTATAACTACTAGTATAACATAATCTATACCTACCTATAACTGCTAATTTAACAGAGTATATACCTACCTATAACTGCTAGTACAACAGAGTATATAGCTACCTATAACTGCTAGTGTAACAGAGTATATAGCTACCTATATCTGCTAGTATAACAGAGTCAATACCTACCTATAACCGCTAGAATAACATAATCTATAACTACCTATGACTGCTAGTGTAACAGAGTATATACCTACTATAACAGCTAGTATAACAGAGTATATACCTACCTATAACTGCTAGTATGACTGAGTATATACCTACTTATAACTGCTAGTATAGCATACTCTATACCTACCTATAACTGCTAGTAAAACAGAGTATATACCTACCCATAACTGCTAGTATAACGGAGTTGATACCTACCTATAACAGTTAGTATAACAGAGTATATACCGACCTATAACAGCTAGTATGACAGAGTATATACCTACTTATAACTGCTAGTATAACATACTCTATACCTACCTATAACTGCTAGTATAACGGAGTCGATACCTACCTATAACAGTTAGTATAACAGAGTATATACCGACCTATAACAGCTAGTATGACAGAGTATATACCTACTTATAACTGCTAGTATAACATACTCTATACCTACCTATAACTGCTAGTATAACAGAGTATATACCTACCTATAACTTCTAGTATAACATAATATAAACCAACCTATAACTGCTAGTACAACATAGTATATACATACATCTAACCGCAAGTATAACATAATATCTAACTACCTATGACTGCTAGTGTAACATAGTCTATACCTACCTATAACTGCTAGTATAACAGAGTATATACCTACCTATAACTGCTAGTACAACAGATATATAGATAGATAGATAGATTCTTTATTATCCTCCATTATAGGAGAGCTATCACATACATGTATAATACAGATACATTTACAATATTACAACTATTACCGAATACGAACAAACAGTGTGATATCATGTAATTTAACTATATACATGTAATTACAAAAACAAAGAACACGACAAACAATATAACAGATATGTAACATTGTGACAAGAATTTCCAGCGTCGCATAACAAAATCGAACATTGAATTAATTATAATATCGGATCCCGATCGTACACCTTACCGAAAGAAACATAAGGTGTAAACAGGAACTCAAATATTAAAAATCGTAAGTTGACGAACTGTTTCAGAACACAGCCCTACACTAGAATAGAATAATGTAGAGTATATGAGATGAACCCATGCTAATTCCCATCACAATGACATGTACATTATACAGTTACAAGCTAATTTTATTTGTAAATAAACAATTTATTACATGGAGATATTTATTACCTTCGAATAATGTTTGGGTTTTGGCATTTGCGCTTTGCAAAAAAGGCAAGCATATTTTAATTCGCCAATTTATCTACATTATTGGACAGTTCTGCTCTATTCATGTTAATTCATGTACCACAGCACACTATGGTTATACACACGATAGAACATTGTATGTAATATATTCACTGCTGTAATTTGGATATTGTCACGGCTTGCTTCATCAAGTTCATAAGTAGACATACCTAACAGCAAATCACAGATTTGGGTAATAGGATCCTTTGAGATAAACCGTAAATACATGTTTATTCCTGCTTGATCAAAAACAGTTGTCCATAGGGCAGTTCTGAGATGCTCAGTTTTCGGACATGAGTATATTATGTGTAGTTTGCTATTATTAACAAACATGTCACATTTAGGACAAGTTTCACTCTTGCTAAAACAAAATAATTTGTTTATAGTTGAAACAGCAGTATAACATTTAGATTTTAATTTTGGGAATTGTCTGCCTAGTAACCACAGCTCACATGGTTTATTAACGTTGAATGTGTTTTCAGCATTTATTTCTGGAAAACGTATAGCTACCCTAGACATCCTTTCATTATGTTCAGCTTCGAAAAGTTGCTTCCGAAGAATTGACCTCCATTGAAATGTTGTTGGAAACAGTGCATCACTGACATAATTTGACAAATACGGTTTCAGATTATATTTGAGAAGAAGTCTGTAGATGTCTGGAATAAAACCATGTAGCTAGCTGCCTTTCATCATTGCCATAGTGACACATGCGCATTATAAACATCCGTTTGGACAGATAATGACAAGGTAATCGGCATAGCTGACCCAGGAATATAAGTTTCCTATAATCAATCATCGTCTCTATTGGAGAGATTCCCAGACAACTAAGAGCTATGTCTGTATTAGCAAATGGCGGTAAGTTTTGGACCAGTTTAATACAGAATCGATGACTTCTTTCTAGTTGCAATAAACTGGATCTGGACATATAATTCCACAATTCGCTGCCAAAAAGTGCCTTTGTTACCACTACCGATTTGTATATAGTTGCCCAAGAGACGGGACTTATAGCATTCTGGGCGATTCCATTGTTCATTATACTAAGAAGACTTTCTCTTAGTTTTGTATTTGCATCGCGCATAGAGTCGCACACAGTCATATACTTATCGCAGATCACCCCTAGGTGTATATATTGTTCTACTTCCTCAATAATCTATGGACCAAAGTGAAAAGTCCTTGAGTGTATATATACATACATCTAACCGCTGGTATAACATAGTTTATAACTACATATAACAGCCAATATAACATAATGTATACCTAGCTATAACTGCTAGTACAACGTAGTCTGTACCTACATATAATTGCTAGAATAACAGAGTATATACCTACCTATAACCCCTAGTATAACAAAGTCTATATCTCCCTAAAACTGCTAGTATAACATAGAATATACCTACCTATAACCGCAATTATAATATAGTCTATACCTACCTATAACTGCTAGTATATCATAGTCTATACCTACCTATAACTGCTAGTTAAACAGAATATATACCTACCTATGACTGCTAGCATAACATAGTCTATATCTACCTATAACTGGTAGTATAACATAGTCTATACCTACATATATCTGCTAGTATAACATAGTCTATACATATCTATAACTGCTAGTATAACAGAGTATATACCTACCTATAAATGCTAGCATAACGGAGTCAGTACCTACCTATAACCGCTAGTATAACAGAGTATATAACTACCTATAACTGCTAGTATAACAGGGTATATACCTACCTATAACTGCTAGTATAACAAAGTATATAGCTACCTATAACTGCTAGTACAACAGAGTATATACATACATCTAACCGCTAGTATAACATAATCTATAACTACCTATGACTGCTAGTATAACAGAGTATATACCTACATATAACAGCTAGTATGACAGAGTATATACCTACTTATAACTGCTAGTATAACATACTCTATACCTACCTATAACTGCTATTATAACAGAGTATATACCTACCTATAACTGCTAGTATAACGGAGTCAATACCTACCTATAACCGCTAGTATAACAGAGTCTATAACTACCTATAACTGCTAGCATAACATAGCCTATACCTACCTATAATAGCTAGAAAAACAGAGAATATACCTACTTATAACTGCTAGTATAACGTACTCAATACCTTCCTATAACTGTTAGTATAACAGAGTATATACCTACCTATAACTGCTAGTATAAATGAATATATATCTACCTATAACTGCTAGTATAACATAGTCTATACTTACCCATAACTGCTAGTATAACATAGTCTATACCTACATAAACATCTATTATAACATAGTCTATACCTAGATATAACTGCTAGTATAACATAGTCTATACCTATAAATAACTGCTAGTATAACAGAGTATATACCTACCTATATCTGCTAGAATAAAAGAGTCTATACCTACCTATAACTGCTAGTATAACAGAGTATATACCTACCTATAACCGCTAGTATAACATATTCCATACGTACCTATAACTGCTAGTATAACATAGACTATACCTACCTATAACCGCTATTATAGCCTAGTCTATAGCTACCAATAACTGTTAGTATAACATAGTCTATAACTACCTATCACTGTTAGTAATTCAGAGTATATACCTACCTATAACTGTTAGTATAACATAGTATATACATATCTATAACTGCTAGTATAACAGAGTATATACCTACCTATAACTGCTAGTATTACAGAGTCTATACCTACCTATTACTGCTAGTATAACATATTTCAATACCTACCTATAACCTCTATTATTACATAGTCAATACCTACCTATAACTGCTAGTATAACATAGTCCATACCTACCTATAACTGCTAGTAAAACAGAGTCTATACCTACATATTACTGCTAGTATAACATAATTTATAAATACCTATAACTGCTTGTATAACATAGTCTATACTTACCCATAACTGCTAGAATAACATAGTCTATACCTACTTAAAACCTCTATTATAACATAGTCTATACCCACCTATAACTGCTAGTATAACATAGTCTATACCTATATATAACTGCTAGTATAACAGAGTATATACCTACCTATATCTGCTAGTATAACATAGTCTATACCTACCTATAACTGCTAGTACAACATACTCTACACCTAACTATTACCGCTTTTTTAACATAGTATATACCTACCTATAACTGCTAGTATAACATAGTCTATACTTACCTATAACTGCTAGTATAAAAGAATATATACCTACCTATAACTGCTAGTATAACATAGTCTATACCGTCTATAACTGCTAGTATAACAGAGTATATACCACCTATATCTGTAGTATAACAGAGTATATACCTACCATAATTGCAAGTATATCAGACTCTATACCTACCTACAACTGCAGAATAACAGAATAATACCTAACTATTACAGCTATTTTAACATAGTCTATACCTACCTATAACTGCTAGTATAACATAGTCTATATCTACCTATAACTGCTAGTATAAAAGAATATTTACCTACCTATAACTTCTAGTATAACATAGTCTATACCTATCTATAACTGCCAATATATACAGAGTATATACCTACCTATATCTGATAGTATAACAGAGTATATACCTACCTATAACTGCAAGTATATCAGACTATATACCTACCTACAACTGCAAGAATAACAGAGTATATACCTACCAATAAATGCTAGTATAACATAGTCTATATCTATCTATAACTGCTAGTATAGCATAGTCTATACCTACCTATAACCGCTATTTAACATAGTATATAAATACCTATAACTGCTAGTATAACAGAGTATATACCTACCTATTACTGCTAGTATAACATAGTATATACCCACCTATAACCTCTATTATTACATAGGCAATACCTACCTATGACTGCTAGTATAACATAGTCTATACCTATCTATAACTGCTAGTATAACAGAGTATATACCTACCTATATCTGCTAGGATAACATAGTTTATACCAATCAATATCTGCTAGTATAACAGAGTATATACCTATATATAACTGCTAGTATAACAGAGAATATACCTACCTATATCTGCTAGTATAAAAGAGTCTATACCTACCTATAACTGCTAGTATAACAGAGTATATACCTACCTATAACTGCTAGTATAACATAGTCTATACCTACCTATCACTGTTAGTACTTCAGAGTATATACCTACCTATAACTGTTAGTATAACATAGTATATACCTACCTATAACTGCTAGTATTACAGAGTCTATACCTACCTATTACTGCTAGTATAACATATTTCAATACCTACCTATAACCTCTATTATTACATAGTCAATACCTACCTATAACTGCTAGTATAACATAGTCTATACCTACCTATAACTGCTAGTAAAACAGAGTCTATACCTACATATTACTGCTAGTATAACATAATTTATATATACCCATAACTGCTAGTATAACATAGTCTATACTTACCCATAACTGCTAGAATAACATAGTCTATACCTACTTAAAACCTCTATTATAACATAGTCTATACCTACCTATAACTGCTAGTATAACATAGTCTATACCTATATATAACTGCTAGTATAACAGAGTATATACCTACCTATATCTGCTAGTATAACAGAGTCTATACCTACCTATAACTGCTAGTACAACATACTCTACACCTACCTATAACTGCTAGTACAACATACTCTACACCTAACTATTACCGCTATTTTAACATAGTATATACCTACCTATAACTGCTAGTATAACATAGTCTATACTTACCTATAACTACTAGTATAACATAGTCTATACCTATCTATAACTGCTAGTATATACAGAGTATATACCTACCTATATCTGATAGTAGAACATATTATATATCTACCTATAACTGCAAGTATATCAGACTCAATACCTACCTACAACTGCAAGAATAACAGAATATATACCTAACTATTACCGCTATTTTAACATAGTCTATACCTACCTATAACTGCTAGTATAACATAGTCTATACCTACCTATAACTGCTAGTATAAAAGAATATTTACCTACCTATAACTGCTAGTATAACATAGTCTATACCTATCTATAACTGCTAATATATACAGAGTATATACCTACCTATATCTGCTAGTATAACAGAGTATATACCTACCTATAACTAAAAGTATATCAGACTCTATACCTACCTACAACTGCAAGAATAACAGAGTATATACCTAACAATAAACGCTAGTATAACATAGTCTATATATATCTATAACTGCTAGTATAGCATAGTCTATACCTACCTATAACCGCTATTTAACATAGTATATAAATACCTATAACTGCTAGTATAACAGAGTATATACCTACCTATTACTGCTAGTATAACATAGTATATACCCACCTATAACCTCTATTATTACATAGGCAATACCTACCTATGACTGCTAGTATAATATAGTCTATACCTATCTAAAACTGCTAGTATAACAGAGTATATACCTACCTATATCTGCTAGGATAACATAGTTTATACCAATCAATATCTGCTAGTATAACAGAGTAGATACCTACTTATTACTGCTAGTATAACAGAATCTATACCTACCTATAACTGCTAGTATAAAAGAATATATACCTACCTATAACTGCTAGTATAACATAGTCTATACCTATCTATCACTGCTAATATATACAGAGTATATACCTACCTATATCTGCTAGTATAACAGAGTATATACCTACCTATAACTAAACGTATATCAGACTCTATACCTACCTACAACTGCAAGAATAACAGAGTATATACCTAACAATAAACGCTAGTATAACATAGTCTATATATATCTATAACTGCTAGTATAGCATAGTCTATACCTACCTATAACCGCCTATAACTGCTAGTATAACAGAGTATATACCTACCTATTACTGCTAGTATAACATAGTATATACCCACCTATAACCTCTATTATTACATAGGCAATACCTACCTATGACTGCTAGTATAACATAGTCTATACCTATCTAAAACTGCTAGTATAACAGAGTATATACCTACATATATCTGCTAGGATAACATAGTTTATACCAATCAATATCTGCTAGTATAACAGAGTATATACCTACTTATTACTGCTAATATAACAGAATCTATACCTAGCTATAACTGCTAGTATAACAGAGTATATACCTACCAATAACTGCTAACATAGCAGAGTATATACCTACCTATAACTGCTAGTAAAACATAGTCTATATCTACCCATAACTGCTAGTATAACATAGTATATACCTACCTATATATGTTAGTATGACAGAGTCTATATCTACCTATAACTGCTAGTATAACATAGTCTATACATATCTATAACCGCTAGTATAACAGAGTATATAACTACCTATAACTGCTAGAATAACAGAGTATATACCTACCTATAACTGCTAGTATAACATAGTCTATACCTACCTAAACGGCTATTATAACATAGTCTGTACCTACCTCTAACTGCTAATTTAACATAGTCAGTACCTACCTATAACCGCTAGTATAACAGAGTATATAACTACCTATAACTGCTAGTATAACAGAGTATATACCTACCTATAACTGCTAGTATAACATAGTATATACCTACCTATAACTGCTAGTACAACAGAGTATATACATACATCTAACCGCTAGTTTAACATAATTTATAACTACCTATGACTTCTAGTGTAACAGAGTCTATACCTACCTATAAATGCTAGTATAACAGAGTATATACCTACCTATAACTGCTATTATAACAGAGTATATACCTACCTATAACTGCTAGCATAACAGAGTATATACCTACCTATTACTGCTAGCATAACAGAGTATATACCTACCTATATCTGTTAGGATAACATAGTTTATACCAATCAATATATGCTAGTATAACATAGTATATAGCTACCTATAACTGCTAGTATAACAGAGTTTATACCTACTTATTACTGCTAGTATAACATAATCTATACTTACCTAAACGGCTATTATAACATAGTCTGTACCTACCTCTAACTGCTAGTTTAACATAGTATATACCTACCTATAACTGCTAGTATAACATAGTCTATACCTACCTATAACTGCTAGTATAACATAGTCTATACATATCTATAACTGCTAGTATAACAGAGTATATAGCTACCTATATCTGCTAGTATAACGGAGTCAGTACCTACCTATAACCGCTAGTATAACAGAGTATATAACTACCTATAATTGCTAGTATAACATAGTCTATACCTACCTAAACTGCTATTATAACATAGTCTATACCTACCTATAACTGCTAGTATAACATAGTCTATACATATCTATAACTACTAGTATAACAGAGTATTTAGCTACCTATATCTGCTAGTATAACGGAGTCAGTACCTACCTATAACCGCTGTATACAGAGTATATAACTACCTATAACTGCTAGTATAACAGAGTATAGACCTACCTATAACTGCTAGTATAACATAGTATATACCTACCTATAACTGCTAGTATAACAGAGTATATACTTACATCTAACCGCTAGTATAACATAATATATAACTACCTATGACTGCTAGTGTAACAGAGTATATACCTACCTATAACTGCTAGTAAAACAGAGTATATACCTACCTATAACAGCTAGTATAACAGAGTATATACCTACCTATAACAGCTAGTATGACAGAGTATATACCTACTTATAACTGCTAGCATAAAATACTCTATACCTACCAATAACTGCTAGTATAACAGAGTATATACCTACCTATAACTGCTAGTAAAACAGTGTATATACCTACCTATAACTGCTTTCATAGCAGAGTATATACCTACCTATAACTGCTAGTATAACATAGTCTACACCTATCTATCACTGCTAATATATACAGAGTATATACCTACCTATATCTGCGAGGATAACATAGTTTATACCAATCAATATCTGCTAGTATAACAGAGTATATACCTACTTATTACTGCTAGTATAACAGAATCTATACCTACCTATAACTGCTAGTACAACAGAGTATATAACTAACTATAACTGCTAGCATAGCAGAGTATATACCTACCTATAACTGCTAGTATAACATAGTCTATATCTACCCATAACTGCTAGTATAACATAGTATAAAGTTACCTTAAACCTATATTATAACATAGTCTATACCTACCTATAACTGCTAGTATAACATAGTATATACCTATATATAACTGCTGGTATAACAGGGTATATACCTACCTATAACTGCTAGTATAACATAGTCTATACCTACCTAAACGGCTATTATAAAAAAGTCTGTACCTAACTCTAACTGCTAGTTTAACATAGTCTATACCTACCTATAACTGCTAGTATAACAGAGTCTATACCTACCTATAACTGCTAGTATAACATAGTCTATACATATATATAACTGCTAGTATAACTGAGTATATAGCTACCTATATCTGCTAGAATAACGGAGTCAGTACCTACCTATAACCGCTAGTATAACAGAGTATATAACTACCAATAACTGCTAGTATAACAGAGTATATACCTACCTATAACTGCTAGTATTACATAGTATATACCTACCTATAACTGCTAGTACAACATAGTATATACATAAATCTAACCGCTAGTATAACATAATATATAACTACCTATGATTGCTAGTGTAACAGAGTCTATACCTACCTATAACTGCTAGTATAACAGAGTATATACCTACCTATAACTGCTATTATAACAGAGTATATACCTACCTATAACTGCTAGCATAACAGAGTATATACCTACCTATTACTGTTAGTATAACATAGTATATACCTACATATAACCTCTATTATTAAATAGGCAATACCTACCTATAACTGCTAGTATAACATAGTCTATACCTATCTATAACTGCTAGTATAACAGAGTATATACCTACCTATATCTACTAGGATAACATAGATTATACCTATCAATAACTGCTAGTATGACAGAGTATATATCTACCTATAACTGCCAGTATAACATAGTCTATACCTATATATAACTGCTAGTATAACAAAATCTATACCTAAATATAACTGCTAGTGTAACAGATTCTATACCTACCTATAACTGCTAGTATAACAAAGTCTATACCTACCTATAACTGCTAGTAAACCAGAGTATATACGTACCTATAACTGCTAGTATAACATTGTATATACCTATCTTTAACCGCTGGTATAACATCGTTTATTCCTACCTATAACTGCTAGTATAACATAGTCTATACCTACCTAAAACTTATATTATAACATAGTCTATACCTACCTATAACTGCTAATATAACATAGTCTATACCTACCTATAACAGCTAGTATAACAGAGTATATACCTACCTATAACTGCTAGTATAACAGAGTATATATCTACCTATAACCGCTAGTATAACATAGTCTATACATATATATAACTGCTAGTATAACAGAGTATATACCTACCTATAACTGCTAGTATAACATAGTATATACCTACATATTACTGATAGTATAACATAGTATATACCTACCTATAACCTATATTATTACATAGGCAATACCTACATATAACTGCTAGTATAACATAGTCTATACCTATTTATAACTGCTAGTATAACAGAGTATATACCTACCTATATCTGCTAGGATAACATAGTTTATACCTATCAATAACTGCTAGTATAACAGAGTATATATCTACCTATAACTGCCAGTATAACATAGTCTATACCTATATATAACTGCTAGTATAACAGAGTATATACCGACCTATATCTGCTAGTATAACAAAGTCTATACCTAACTATAACTGCTAGTATAACAGACTCTATACCTACCTATAACTGCTAGTATAACATAGTCTATACCTACCTATAACTGCTAGTAAACCAGAGTATATACCTACCTATAACTGCTAGTATAACAGAGTATATACCTACCTATAACCGCTAGTATAACATAGTCCATACATACCTATAACTGCTAGTATAACATAGACATTACCTACATATAACCGATATTATAACCTAGTCTATACCTAACTATTACTGCTGGTATAACAAAGTCTATACCTACCTATAACTGCTAGTAAAACAGAGTATATACCTACCTATAACTGCTAGTATAACAGAGTATATACCTACCTATAACTGCTAGTATAACATAGTCTATACCTACCTATTACTGCTAGTATAACAGACTCTATACCTACATATAACTGCTAGTATAACAGAGTATATACCTACCTATAACTGCTATCATAGCAGAGTATATACCTATCTATAACTGCTAGTATAACAGAGTATATACCTACCTATAACTGATAGAATAACAAAGTATATACCTACCTATAAGTGCTAGTATAACATAGTCTATATCTACCCATAAGTGCTAGTATAACATAGTATAGAGTTACCTTAAACCTCTATTATAACATAGTCTATACCTACCTATAATTGCTAGTATAACATAGTCTATACCTATATATAACTGATAGTATAACAGAGGATATACCTACCTATAACTGCTAGTATAACATAGTCTATACCTATCTATTGCTGCTAGTATAACATACTCTATACCTACCTATAACTGCTAGCATAACAGAGTATATACCAACCTATAACTGCTAGTATAACAGAGTATATACCTACCTCTAACCGCTGGTATAACATCGTTTACACCTACCTATAAATGCTAGTATAACATTGTCTATTCCTACTTATAACTGCTAGTAAAACATAGTCTATACCTACCTATAACCGCTAGTATAACATAGTCTATACATATCTATAACTGCTAGTATAACAGAGTATATACCTACCTATAACTGCTAGTATAACAGAGTCTATACCTACCTATTACTGCTAGTATAACATATTTCAATACCTACCTATAACCTCTATTAGTACATAGTCAATACCTACCTATAACTGCTAGTATAACATAGTCTATACCTACCTATAACTGCTAGTAAAACAGAGTCTATACCTACCTATAACTGCCAGTATAACATAGTATATACATATCAATAACTGCTAGTATAACAGAGTATATAGCTACCTATATCTGCTAGTATAACATAGTCTATACATACCTATTTCTGCTAGTATTACAGAATCGATACATACCTATAACTGCTAGTATAATAGAGTATATACCTACCTATAACTGCTAGCAAAGCAGAGTATATACCTACCTATAACCGCTAGTATAACATAGTCTATACTTACCCATAACTGCTAGTATAACATAGTCTATACCTACATAAACATCTATTATAACATAGTCTATACCTAGCTATAACTGCTAGTATAACACAGTATATACCTACCTATATATGCTAGTATAAAAGAGTCTATACCTACCTATAACTGCTAGTATAACAGAGTATATACCTAACTATAACCGCTAGTATAACATATTCCATACCTACCTATAACTGCTAGTATAACATAGACTATACCTACATATAACCGCTATTATAGCCTAGTCTATAGCTACCTATAACTGTTAGTATAACATAGTCTATACCTACCTATAACTGCTAGTATAACATACTCTATACCTATATATAACTGCTAGTATAACATAGTATATACCTACCTATATCTGCTAGTATAAAAGAGTCTATACCTACCTATAAGTGCTAGTACAACATACTCTACACCTAACTATTACCGCTATTTTAACATAGTCTATACCTACCTATAACCGCTAGTATAACATAGTCCATACCTACCTATAACTGCTAGTATAACATAGACAATACCTACATATAACCGATATTATAACCAAGTCTATACCTAACTATTACTGCTGGTATAACAAAGTCTATACCTACCTATAACTGCTAGTAAAACAGAGTATATACCTACCTATAACTGCTAGTATAACAGAGTATATACCTACCTATAACTGCTAGTATAACAGAGTCTATACCTACCTATTACTGCTAGTATAACAGATTCTATACCTACCTATACCTGCTAGTATAACAGAGTATATACCTACCTATAACTGCTATCATAGCAGAGTATATATCTACCTATAACTGCTAGTATAACAGAGTATATACCTACCTATAACTGATAGAATAACAAAGTATATACCTACCTATAATCGCTATTATAACATAGTCCATACCTACCTATAAGCGCTAGTATAACATAGTCTATATCTACCATAAGTGCTAGTATAACATAGTATAGAGTTACCTTAAACTTCTATTATAACATAGTCTATACCTACCTATAACTGCTAGTATAACATAGTCTATACCTATATATAACTGCTAGTATAACAGAGTATATACCTACCTCTAACCTCTCATATAACATCGTTTACACCTACCTATAAATGCTAGTATAACATTGTCTATACCTACTTATAACTGCTTGTAAAACATAGTCTATACCTACCTATAACCGCTAGTATAACATTGTCTATACATATCTATAACTGCTAGTATAACAGAGTATATACCTACATATAACTGCTAGTATAACAGAGTCTATACCTACCTATTACTGCTAGTATAACATAGTTCAATACCTACCTATAACCTCTATTAGTACATAGTCAATACCTACCTATAACTGCTAGTATAACATAGTCTATACCTACCTATAACTGCTAGTAAAACAGAGTCTATACCTACCTATAACTGCTAGTATAACATAGTATATACATATCAATAACTGCTAGTATAACAGAGTATATAGCTACCTATAACTGCTAGTATAACATAGTCTATTACATACCTATTACTGCTAGTATAACATAATCGATACATACCTATAACTGCTAGTATAATAGAGTATATACCTACCTATAACTGCTAGCAAAGCAGAGTATATACCTAACTATAACCGCTAGTATAACATAGTCTATACTTACCCATAACTGCTAGTATAACATAGTCTATACCTACATAAACATCTATTATAACATAGTCTATACCTAGCTATAACTGCTAGTATAACACAGTATATACCTACCTATATCTGCTAGTATAAAAGAGTCTCTACCTACCTATAACTGCTAGTATAACAGAGTATATACCTACCTATAACCGCTAGTATAACATATTCCATACCTACCTATAACTGCTAGTATAACATAGACTATACCTACATATAACCGCTATTATAGCCTAGTCTATAGCTACCTATAACTGTTAGTATAACAGAGTCTATACCTACTATAACTGTTAGTATTCAGGTATATACCTACCTATAACTGCTAGTATAACATAGTATATACCTACCTATAACTGCTAGTATTACAGAGTCTATACCTACCTATTACTGCTAGTATAACATATTTCAATACCTACCTATAACCTCTATTATTACATAGTCAATACCTACCTATAACTGCTAGTATAACATAGTCTATACCTACCTATAACTGCTAGTAAAACAGAGTCTATACCTACCTATAACTGCTAGTATAACATAGTATATACATATCAATAACTGCTAGTATAACAGAGTATATAACTACCTATAACTGCTAGTATAACAGAGTCTATACCTACCTATTACTGCTAGTATAACATAATATATACCTACCTATAACTGCTAGTATAACATAGTCTATACCTACCTATAACTGCTAGTATAACATAGTATATACCTACCTATAACCTCTATTATAACATAGTCTATACCTACCTATAACTGCTAGTATAACATAGTCTATACCTACCTATAACTGCTAGTATAACATAGTATATACCTACCTATAACTGCTAGTATAAAAGAGTCTATACCTACCTATAACTGCTAGTACAACATACTTACACCTAACTATTACCGCTAGTATAACATAGTCTATACCTACCTATAACCGCTAGTATAACATAGTCTATACCTACCTATAACTGCTAGTATAACATAGTCTATACCTACCTATAACTGATAGTATAACAAAGTCTATACCTAACTATTACTGCTGTATAACAAAGTCTATACCTACCTATAACTGCTAGTATAACAGAGTATTACCTACCTATAACTGCTAGTATAACATAGTATATACCTACCTATAACTGCTATATAACAGAGTATATACCTACCTATAACCGCTATATAACATAGTCTATACATACCTATAACTGCTAGTATAACAGAGTCTATACCTACCTATAACTGCTATCATAACAGAGTATATACCTACCTATAACTGCTAGTATAACAGAGTATATACCTACCAAACTGCTAGAATAAAAGTATATACCTACTATAACTGCTAGTATAACATAGTCCATACCTACCTATAAGCGCTAGTATAACATAGTCTATATCTACCCATAAGTGCTAGTATAACATAGTATAGAGTTACCTTAAACCTCTATTATAACATAGTCTATACCTACCTATAACTGCTAGTATAACATAGTCTATACCTACCTATAACTGCTAGTATAACATAGTATATACCTACCTATAACTGCTAGCATAACAGAATATATACCTACCTATAACTGCTAGTATAACATAGTATATACCTACCTATAACTGCTAGTATAACATAGTATATACCTACCTATAACTGCTAGTATAACATAGTCTATACCTACCTATAACTGCTAGTATAACATAGTCTATACCTACCTATAACCGCTAGTATAACATAGTCTATACCTAACTATAACTGCTAGTATAACAGAGTATATACCTACCTATAACTGCTAGTATAACAGAGTCTATACCTACCTATTACTGCTAGTATAACATATTTCAATACCTACCTATAACCTCTATTAGTACATAGTCAATACCTACCTATTACTGCTAGTATAACATAGTCTATTACTACCTATAACTGCTAGTAAAACAGAGTCTATACCTACCTATAACTGCTAGTATAACAGAGTATATAGCTACCTATAACTGCTAGTATAACATAGTCTATACATACCTATTTCTGCTAGTATAACAGAATCGATACATACCTATAACACTAGTATAATGGAGTGTATACCTACCTATAACTGCTAACAAAGCAGAGTATATACCTACCTATAACCGCTAGTATAACATAGTCTATACTTACCCATAAATGCTAGTATAACATAGTCTATACCTACATAAACATCTATTATAACATAGTCTATACCTAGCTATAACTGCTAGTATAACATAGTATATACCTACCAATATCTGCTAGTATAAAAGAGTCTATACCTACCTATAACTGCTAGTATAACAGAGTATATACCTACCTATAACCGCTAGTATAACATATTCCATACCTACTTATAACTGCTAGTATAACATAGACTATACCTACATATAACCGCTATTATAGCCTAGTCTATAGCTACCTATAAATGTTAGTATAACATAGTCTATACCTACCTATAACTGTTAGTATAACATAGTATATACATATCTATAACTGCAAGTATAACATAGTCTATACCTACCTATAACTTCTAGTAAAACAGAGTCTATACCTACCTATATCTGCTAGTATAACATAGTATATACATATAAATAACTGCTAGTATAACAGAGTATATAACTACCTATAACTGCTAGTATAACAGAGTATATACCTACCTATAACTGCTATTATAACAGATTATATACCTACATATAACTGCTAGTATAACATAGTCTACTTACCCATAACTGCTAGAATAACATAATCTATACCTACTTAAAACCTCTATTATAACATAGTCTATACCTACCTATAACTGCTAGTATAACATAGTCTATACCTATATATAACTGCTAGTATAACATAGTATATACCTACCTATATCTGCTAGTATAAAAGAGTCTATACCTACCTATAAGTGCTAGTACAACATACTCTACACCTAACTATTACCGCTATTTTAACATAGTCTATACCTACCTATAACTGCTAGTATAACATAGTATATACCTACCTAGAACTGCTAATATAACAGAGTCTATACCTATCTATAACTGCTAGTATATACAGAGTATATACCTACCTATATCTGCTAGTATAACAGAGTATATACCTACCAATAACTGCAAGTATATCAGACTCCATACCTACCTACAACTGCAAGAATAACAGAATATATACCTAACTATTACCGCTATTTTAACATAATCTATACCTACATATAACTGCTAGTGTAACAGAGTCTATACCTATATATAACTGCTAGTATATACAGAGTGTATACCTACCTATATCTGCTAGTATAACAGAGTATATACCTACCGATAACTTCAAGCATATCAGAATATATACCTACCTACAACTGCAAGAATAACAGAGTATATACCTACCTATAACTGCTAGTATAGCAGAGTGTATACCTACCTATAACTGCTAGTATAACAGAGTATATACTTACCAATAAACGCTAGTATAACATATTCTATATATATCTATAACTGCTAGTATAGCATAGTCTATACCTACCTATAACCGCTAGTATAACATAGTCTATACATATCTATAAATGCTAGTATAACAGAGTATATACCTACCTATAACTGCTAGTATAACAGATTATATACCTACCTATTACTGCTAGTATAACATAGTATATACCCACCTATAATCTCTAATAATTACATAGGCAATACCTACATATGACTGCTAGTATAACAAAGTCAATACCTATCCATAACTGCTAGTATAACAGAGTATATACCTACCTATATCTGCCAGGATAACATAGTTTATACCAATCAATATCTGCTAATATAACAGAGTATATACCTACTTATTACTGCTAGTATAACAGAATCTATACCTACCTATAACTGCTAGTATAACAGAGTATATACCTACCTATATCTGCTAGGATAACATAGTTTATACCAATCAATATCTGCTAATATAACAGAGTATATACCTACTTATTACTGCTAGTATAACATAGTCTATATCTACCCATAACTGCTAGTATAACATAGTATAAAGTTACCTTAAACCTATATTATAACATAGTCTATACCTACCTATAACTGCTAGTATAACATAGTATATACCTATATATAACTGGTGGTATAACAGAGTATATACCTACCTATATCTGCTAATATGACAGAGTCTATACCTACCTATAACTGCTAGTATAACATAGTGTATACATATCTATAACCGCTAGTATAACAGAGTATATAACTACCAATAACTGCTAGTATAACAGAGTATAAACCTACCTATAGCTGCTAGTATAACATAGTATATACCTACCTAAACGGCTATTATAACATAGTCTGTACCTACATCTAACTGCTAGTTTAACATAGTCTATACCTACCTACAACTGATAGAATAACATAGTCTATACATATATATAACTGCTAGTATAACAGAGTATATAGCTACCTATATCTGCTAGAATAAAGGAGTCAGTACCTACCTATAACCGCTAGTATAACAGAGTATATAACTACCTATAACTGCTAGTATAACAGAGTATATACCTACCTATAACTGCTAGTATAACATAGTATATACCTACCTATAACTGCTAGTACAACAGAGTATATACATACATCTAACCGCTAGTATAACATAATATATAACTACCTATGACTGCTAGTGTAACAGAGTATATACCTACCTATAACTGCTAGTATAACAGAGTATATACCTACCTATAACAGCTAGTATAACAGAGTATATACCTACCTATAACAGCTAGTATGACAGAGTATATACCTACTTATAACTGCTAGCATAAAATACTCTATACCTACCTATAACTGCTATTATAACAGAGTATATACCTACCTATAACAGCTAATATAACAGAGTATATACCTACCTATAACAGCTAGTATGACAGAGTATATACCTACTTATAACTGCTAGCATAAAATACTCTATACCTACCTATAACTGCAATTATAACAGAGTATATACCTACCTATAACTGCTAGCATAACAGAGTATATACCTACCTATTACTGCTAGTATAACATAGTATATACCTACCTACAACCTCTATTATTACATAGGCAACACCTACCTATAACTGCTAGTATAACATAGTCTATACCTATCTATAACTGCTAGTATAACAGAGTATATACCTACCTATATCTGCTAGGATAACATAGTTTATACCAATCAATATATGCTAGTATAACATAGTATATAGCTACCTATAACTGCTAGTATAACAGAGTATATACCTACTTATTACTGCTAGTATAACAGAGTATATACCTACCTATAACAGCTAGTATAACAGAGTATATACCTACCTATAACAGCTAGTATGACAGAGTATATACCTACTTATAACTGCTAGCATAAAATACTCAATACCTACCTATAACTGCAATTATAACAGAGTATATACCTACCTATAACAGCTAATATAACAGAGTATATACCTACCTATAACAGCTAGTATGACAGAGTATATACCTACTTATAACTGCTAGCATAAAATACTCTATACCTACCTATAACTGCAATTATAACAGAGTATATACCTACCTATAACTGCTAGCATAACAGAGTATATACCTACCTATAACCTCTATTATTACATAGGCAATACCTACCTATAACTGCTAGTATAACATAGTCTATACCTATCTATAACTGCTAGTATAACAGAGTATATACCTACCTATATCTGCTAGGATAACATAGTTTATACCAATCAATATATGCTAGTATAACATAGTATATAGCTACCTATAACTGCTAGTATAACAGAGTATATACCTACTTATTACTGCTAGTATAACAAAATCTATACCTACCTATAACTGCTAGTATAAATGAGTATATACCTACCTATAACTGCTAGCATAGCAGAGTATATACCTACCAATAACTGCTAGTATAACATAGACTATATCTACCCATAACCGCTAGTATAACAGAGTATAAATTTACCTTAAACCTTTATTATAGCATAGTCTATACCTACCTATAACTGCTAGTATAACATAGTATATACCTATCTATAACTGCTAGTATAACAGAGTATATACCTACCTATATCTGCTAGGATAACATAGTTTATACCAATCAATATATGCTAGTATAACATAGTATATAGCTACCTATAACTGCTAGTATAACAGAGTATATACCTACTTATTACTGCTAGTATAACAAAATCTATACCTACCTATAACTGCTAGTATAAATGAGTATATACCTACCTATAACTGCTAGCATAGCAGAGTATATACCTACCAATAACTGCTAGTATAACATAGACTATATCTACCCATAACTGCTAGTATAACAGAGTATAAATTTACCTTAAACCTTTATTATAACATAGTCTATACCTACCTATAACTGCTAGTATAACATAGTATATACCTATATATAACTGCTAGTATAACAGAGTATATACCTACCTATATCTGCTAGTATAACGGAGTCAGTACCTACCTATAACTGCTAGTATAACATAGTATATATCTACCTATAACTGCTAGTATAACAGAGTATATACATACATCTAACCGCTAGTATAACATAATATATAACTACCTATGACTGCTAGTGTAACAGAGTCTATAACTACCTATAACTGCTAGTATAACAGAGTATATACCTACCTATAACCGCTAGTATAACATAGTCAAAACCTACCTATAACCGCTAGTATAACATAGACTATACCTACCTAAAACCGATATTATAACCTAGTCTATACCTACCTATAACTGCTAGTATAACATAGTCTATACGTACCTATAACTGCTAGTAAAACAGAGTATATACCTACCTATAACTGCTAGTATTACATAGTATATACATATCTATAACTGCTAGTATAACAGAGTATATAACTACCTATAAATGCTAGCATAACAGAGTCTAGACCTACCTATTACTGCTAGTATAACATACTCTATACCTACCTATAACTTTTAGTATAACAGAGTATATACCTACCTATAACTGCTAGTAAAACAGTGTATATACCTACCTATAACTGCTTTCATAGCAGAGTATATACCTACCTATAACTGCTAGTATAACATAGTACATACCTACCTATAACTGCTAGTATAACAGAGTATATACCTACCTATAACCGCTAGTATAACATAGTCCATACCTACCTATATCCGCTAGTATAACATAGACTATACCTACCTATAACCGATATTATAACCTAGTCTATACATACCTATAACTTCTAGTATAACAGAGTATATACCTACCGATAACTGCTTTCATAGCAGAGTATATACCTACCTATAACTGCTAGTATAACATAGTACATACCTACCTATAACTGGTAGTATAACAGAGTATATACCTACCTATAACCGCTAGTATAACATAGTCCATACCTACCTATAACTGCTAGTATAACATAGACTATACCTACCTATAACCGCTATTATAACATAGTATATACCTACCTATAACTGCTCGTATAACATAGTCTATACCTACCTGTAACTGCTAGAAAAACAGACTCTATACCTACCTATAACTTCTAGTATAACAGAGTATATACCTACCTATAACTGCTTTCATAGCAGAGTATATATCTTCCTATAACTGCTAGTATAACATAGTACATACCTACCTATAACTGCTAGTATAACCGAGTATATACTACCTATAACCGCTAGTATAACATAGTCCATACCCACCTATAGCTGCTAGTATAACATAGACTATACCTACCTATAACCGCTATTATAACATAGTATATACCTACCTATAACTGCTAGTAAAACAGAGTATATACCTACCTATAACTGCTAGCATAGCAGAGTATATACCTACCCATAACTTCTAGTATAACATAGTATATACCTACCTATAACTGCTAGTATAACAAAGTATATACCTACCTATAACCGCTAGTATAACATAGTCCATACCTACCTATAACTGCTAGTATAACATAGTATATGCCTACCCATAACCGCTAGTATTACAAAATATATACCTAACTATAACTGCTAGTATAACAGAGTATATACATATCTATAACTGCTAGTATAACATAGTATATACCTACCTATAACTGCTAGTATAACATAATCAATACCTACCTATAACCGCTATTATAACATAGTATATACCTACCTATAACCGCTAGTATAACATAGTCCATACCTACCTATAACTGCTAGTATAACACAGTCAATACCTACCTATAACCGCTATTATAACATAGTATATGCATACCTATAACTGCTAGTATAACATAGTCTATACCTACCTATAACTGCTAGTATAACAGAGTCAATACCTACCTATAACCGCTAGTATAACATAGTCTATACATACCTATAACTGCTAGTATAACAGAGTCTATACCTACCTATAACTGCTAGTATAACATAGTCTATACCTACCTATAACTGCTAGCATAACCGAATCGATACCTACCTATAATTGCTAGTATAACATACTCTATACCTACCTATAACTGCTAGTATAACAGAGTATATACATATCTATAACTGCTAGTATAACATAGTATATACCTACCTATAATTGCTAGTGTCACGGCCCGCTCAGTCGGTGAACGATTGTTCTGGCCACAGCCAGATGCACGTGGCAAACTATTTGTTTTGGTTGTGGACGTGGGTCCTTTCGGATCAGCAGGGCACTGAAAACAGTACAATATCAAAGATATATATATTTATTCGTGGTTGCACCTAACTACACAAAATATGCAACCTGTAACCATATCATGGTGATGGCGAATGCCACGACTTAATGAAAACAATAACAATGCATATGATGGTGAAACAATGTACACAGTCAAGTATATTCCTTTAAAATACAAACAAACTCTCAACTCGTTCAAATACGTCATTAGGGTGTAATAAATTACCAAAATACTAATATAACTAACCTGAAAACAGTACAATATCAAAGATATATATATGTATTCGTGGTTTCACCTAACTACACAAAATATGCAACCTGTAACCATATCATGGTGATGGCGAATGCAACGAAGCATTGCATTAGTCTATAACATTGTGTGTAGTAGAATACGGATCACGGGTTAGTAAGAGATTAATATAATATATAACGGGACATGGGCAGAGTATAGGTCAGGTGGATAATTATGTATATATGTGTTTGGTGAAACTGGACAATACTTTCGAAGTTTCTAGATTATTTCTCTTGACTATCAATACTTGCATTAAAGGATGATTAAGTAAATGAAAAAACAACACGCCTGATAACTTTATTTTATTTATTATATAATAAAGTCTTGTACTCGTTTATTGTCAAATAAACACATATAATCAACCCTACGACACTAGTATAGCATAGTATATACCTACCTATAACTGCTAGTATAACAGAGTCTATACCTACCTATTACTGCTAGTATAAAAGACTCTATACCTACCTATAACTGCTAGTATAACAGAATATATACCTACCTATAACTGCTAGTATAGCAGAGTATATACCTACCTATAACTGCTAGTATAACATAGTATATACCTACCTATAACTGCTAGTATAACATAGTCTATACCTACCTATAACTGCTAGTATAACATAGTCTATACCTACCTATAACCGCTAGTATAACATAGTCTATACCTACCTATAACTGCTAGTATAACAGAGTATATACCTACCTATAACTGCTAGTATAACAGAGTATATACCTACCTATAACTGCTAGTATAACAGAGTATATACCTACCTATAACTGCTAGTATAGCAGAGTATATACCTACCTATAACTGCTAGTATAACAGAGTATATACCTACCTATAACTGCTAGTATAACAGAGTCTATATCTACCTATAACTGCTAGTATAACATACTCTATACCTACCTATAACTGCTAGCATAACATAGTATATACCTACCTATAACCGCTATTATAACATAGTATATACCTACCTATAACTGCTAGTATAACATAGTCTATACCTACCTATAACTGCTAGTATAACATAGTCTATACCTACCTATAACTGCTAGTATAACAGAGTATATACCTACCTATAACTGCTAGTATAACATAGTCTATACCTACCTATAACTGCTAGTATAACATAGTCTATACCTACCTATAACTGCTAGTATAACATAGTCTATACCTACCTATAACTGCTAGTATATCAGACTCTATACCTACCTATAACTGCTAGTATAACATAATCTATACCTACCTATAACTGCTAGTATAACATAGTATATACCTACCTATAACTGCTAGTATAACAGAGTATATACCTAACTATAACTGCTAGTATAACAGAGTATATACCTACCTATAACTGCTAGTATAACATAGTATATACCTACCTATAACCGCTAGTATAACATAGTCCATACCTACCTATAACTGCTAGTATAACATAGTCAATACCTACCTATAACCGCTATTATAACATAGTCTATACCTACCTATAACTGCTAGTATAACAGAGTATATACATACCTATAACTGCTAGTATAACAGAGTATATACCTACCTATAACTGCTAGTATAACATAGTCTATACCTACCTATAACTGCTAGTATAACAGAGTATATACCTACCTATAACCGCTAGTATAACATAGTATATACCTACCTATTACTGCTAGTATAACATAGTATATACCTACCTATAACTGCTAGTATAACAGAGTATATACCTACCTATAACTGCTAGTATAACATAGTATATACCTACCTATAACTGCTAGTATAACATACTCTATACCTACCAATAACTGCTAGTATAACATAGTATATACCTACCTATAACCTCTATTATAACATAGTATATACCTACCTATAACTGCTAGTATAACATAGTCTATACCTACATATAACTGCTAGTATAACATAGTATATACCTACCTATAACTGCTAGTATAACAGAGTATATACCTACCTATAACTGCTAGTATAACATAGTCTATACCTACCTATAACTACTAGTATAACATAATCTATACCTACCTATAACTGCTAGTATAACATAGTCTATACCTACCTATAACTGCTAGTATAACAGAGTATATACCTACCTATAACTGCTAGTATAACAAAGTCTATACCTACCTATAACTGCTAGTATAACATAGTATATACCTACTTATAACTGCTAGTATAACAGAGTATATACCTAACTATAACTGCTAGTATAACAGAGTATATACCTACCTATAACTGCTAGTATAACATAGTATATACCTACCTATAACGGCTAGTATAACATAGTCTATACCTACCTATAACTGCTAGTATAACATAGTATATAACTACCTATAACTGCTAGTATAACATAGTCTATACCTACCTATAACTGCTAGTATAACAGAGTCTATACCTACCTATAACTGCTAGTATAACAGAGTATATACCTACCTATAACCGCTAGTATAACATAGTCCATACCTACCTATAACTGCTAGTATAACATAGTCAATACCTACCTATAACCGCTATTATAACATAGTCTATGCATACCTATAAATGCTAGTATAACAGAGTATATACCTACCTATAACTGCTAGAATAACATAGTCTATACCTACCTATAACTGCTAGTATAACATAGTCTATATATACCTATATCTGCTAGTATAACATAGTCTATACCTACCTATAACTGCTAGCATAACATAGTCTATACCTACCTATAACTGCTAGCATAACCAAATCGATACCTACCTATAATTGCTAGTATAACATACTCTATACCTACCTATAACTGCTAGTATAACAGAGTATATACATATCTATAACTGCTAGTATAACATAGTATATACCTACCTATACTTGCTAGTGTCACGGCCTGCTCAGTCGGTGAACGATTGTTCTGGCCACAGCCAGATGCACGTGGCAAACTATTTGTTTTGGTTGTGGACGTGGGTCCTTTCGGATCAGCAGGGCACTGAAAACAGTACAATATCAAAGATATATATATTTATTCGTGGTTGCACCTAACTACACAAAATATGCAACCTGTAACCATATCATGGTGATGGCGAATGCCACGACTTAATGAAAACAATAACAATGCATATGATGGTGAAACAATGTACACAGTCAAGTATATTCCTTTAAAATACAAACAAACTCTCAACTCGTTCAAATACGTCATTAGGGTGTAATAAATTACAAAAATACTAATATAACTAACCTGAAAACAGAACAATATCAAAGATATATATATGTATTCGTGGTTGCACCTAACTACACAAAATATGCAACCTGTAACCATATCATGGTGATGGCGAATGCAACGAAGCATTGCATTAGTCTATAACATTTTGTGTAGTAGAATACGGATCACGGGTTAGTAAGAGATTAATATAATGTATAACGGGACATGGGCAGAGTATAGGTCAGGTGGATAATTATGTATATATGTGTTTGGTGTAACTGGACAATACTTTCGAAGTTTCTAGATTATTTCCCTTGACTATCAATACTTGCATTAAAGGATGATTAAGTAAATGAAAAAACAACACGCCTGATAACTTTATTTTATTTATTATATACTAAAGTCTTGTACTCGTTTATTGTCAAATAAACACATATAATCAACCCTACGACACTAGTATAGCATAGTATATACCTACCTATAACTGCTAGTATAACAGAGTCTATACCTACCTATTACTGCTAGTATAAAAGACTCTATACCTACCTATAACTGCTAGTATAACAGAGTATATACCTACCTATAACTGCTAGTATAACATAGTATATACCTACCTATTACTGCTAGTATAAAATACTCTATACCTACCTATAACTGCTAGTATAACAGAGTATATACCTACCTATAACTGCTAGTATAACAGAGTATATACCTACCTATAACTGCTAGTATAACATAGTATATACCTACCTATAACTGCTAGTATAACATAGTCTATACCTACCTATAACTGCTAGTATAACATAGTATATACCTACCTATAACCGCTAGTATAACATAGTCTATACCTACCAATAACCGCTAGTATAACAGAGTATATACATACATATAACTGCAAGTATAACATAGTATATACCTACCTATAACTGCTAGTATAACAGAGTCTATACCTACCTATAACTGCTAGCATAACAGAGTATATACCTACCAATAACTGCTAGTATAGCAGAGTATATACCTACCTATAACCGCTAGTATAACATACTATATACCTACCTATAACTGCTAGTATAACAGAGTATATACCTACCTATAACCGCTATTATAACATAGTCTATACCTACCTATAACTGCTAGTATAACATAGTCTATACCTACCAATAACTGCTAGTATAACATAGTCTATACCTACCTATAACCGCTATTATAACAGAGTATATACCTACCTATAACTGCTAGTATAACATAGTATATACCTACCTATAACTGCTAGTATAACATAGTCTATACCTACCTATAACTGCTAGCATAACATAGTATATACCTACCTATAACTGCTAGTATAACATAGTATATACCTACCTATAACTGCTAGTATAACATAGTATATACCTACCTATAACTGCTAGTATAACATAGTATATACCTACCTATAACTGCTAGTATAACAGAGTCTATACCTACCTATAACTGCTAGTATAACAGAGTCTATATCTACCTATAACTGCTAGTATAACATAATCTATACCTACCAATAACTGCTAGTATAACATAGTATATACCTACCTATAACCGCTAGTATAACATAGTATATACCTACCTATAACTGCTAGTATAACATAGTCTATACCTACATATAACTGCTAGTATAACATAGTATATACCTACCTATAACTGCTAGTATAACAGAGTATATACCTACCTATAACTGCTAGTATAACATAGTCTATACCTACCTATAACTGCTAGTATAACATAGTCTATAACTACCTATAACTCTATTATAACATAGTCTATACCTACCTATAACTGCTAGTATAACATAGTCTATACCTACCTATAACTGCTAGTATATCAGAGTATATACCTACCTATAACTGCTAGTATAACAAAATATATACCTACCTATAACTGCTAGTATAACATAGTATATACCTACCTATAAATTCTAGCATAACAGAGTATATACCTACATATAACTGCTAGTATAACAGAATATATACCTACCTATAACTGCTAGCATAACATAGTCTATACCTAACTATAACTGCTAGTATAACATAGTATATACCTACCTATAACTGCTAGTATAACATAGTCTATACCTATATATAACTGCTAGTATAACATAGTATATACCTACTTATATCTGCTAGTGTAACAGAGTATATACCTACCTATAACTGCTAGTATAACATAGTCTATATCTACCTATAACTACTAGCATAACATAGACTATACCTACCTATAACTGCTAGTATAACATTATATTCCTACCTATATCTGCTAGTATGACAGAGTATATACCTACTTATAACTGCTAGTATAACATACTCTATACCTACATATAACTGCTAGTATAACAGAGTATATACCTACCTATAACTGCTAGTACAACATAGTATATACATACATCTAACCGCTGGTATAACAAAGTCTATACATATCTATAACTGCTAGTGTAACAGAGTATATAGCTACCTATATCTGCTAGTATAACAGAGTCAATACCTACCTATAGCTTCTAGTATAACAGAGTATATAGCTACCTATATCTGCTAGTATAACAGACTCAATACCTACCTATAACCGCTATTATAACAGAGTATATACCTACATATAACAGCTAGTATAACATAGTCTATACCTACATATAAATGCTAGTATAACAGAGTATATAGCTACCTATATATGCTAGTATAACATACTCAATACCTACCTATGACCGCTATTATAACAGAGTATATACCTACCTATAACTTCTAGTATAACAGAGTCTATACCTACCTATATCTGCTAGTATAACAGAGTCTATATCTACCTATAACTACTAGTATAACATACTCTCTACCTACCAATAGCTGCTAGCATAACATAGTTTATACCTACCTATGACCTCTATTATAAACATAGTATATACCTACCTATAACTGCTAGTATAACATAGTGTATGCCTATATATAACTGCTAGTATAACATAGTATATACATACTTATATCTGCTAGTGTAACAGAGTATATACCTACCTATAACTGCTAGTATAACATAGTCTATATCTACCTATAATTACTAGTATAACATAGTCTATAACTACATATATCTACTATTATAACATAATCTATACCTACCTATAACTGCTAGTATAACATTGTCTATACCTACCTATAACTGCTAGTATATCAGACTCTATACCTACCTATAACTGCTAGTATAACCAAATATATACCTACCTATAACTGCTAGTTTAACATAGTATATACATTCCTATAAATGCTAGCATAGCAGAGTATATACCTACCTATAACTGCTAGTATAACATAATATATACTACCTCTAAAACTGTAGTTTAAAAGAGTTAGATTAACCGATAACTGCTGTATAACAGAGTATATACGCTACCTATAACTGCTAGTTAACAATGTCTATACCTATATATAACATGCTAGTATAACCATAGTATATACCACCTTATACATGCTAGTGTAACAGAGGATAGTACCTACCTATAACTGCTAGTATAACATAGTCTATATCTACCTATAACTACTAGCATAATATAGACTATACCTACCTATAACTGCTAGTATAACATTATATTCCTACCTATATCTGCTAGTATGACAGAGTATATATCTACTTATAACTGCTAGTATAACATACTCTATACCTACATATAACTGCTAGTATAACAGAGTATATACCTACCTATAACTGCTAGTACAACATAGTATATACATACATCTAACCGCTGGTATAACAAAGTCTATACATATCTATAACTGCTAGTGTAACAGAGTATATAGCTACCTATATCTGCTAGTATAACAGAGTCAATACCTACCTATAGCTTCTAGTATAACAGAGTATATAGCTACCTATATCTGCTAGTATAACAGACTCAATACCTACCTATAACCGCTATTATAACAGAGTATATACCTACATATAACAGCTAGTATAACATAGTCTATACCTACATATAAAAACTAGTATAACAGAGTATAACACCAACCAAAACAACCAATACCTACCTATAACCGCTATTATAACAGAGTATAAAACTACCTATAACAGCTAGTATAACATACTATATACCTACCATAACTGCTAGATATTGTAGTCTATATCTACATATAACTACTAGTATAACATAGTCTATACCTACCAATAACTGATAGTTTAACATCATATATAACTACCTATAAATAGTAGTATTGCAGAGTATATACCTACCTATTACTGCTAGTATAACAGAGTATATACCACCTATAACTGATAGTATAACATAGTCTATATCTACCATAACACTAGTATAAAATACTCTCTACCTACCAATAGCTGCTAGCATAACATAGTTTATACCTACCTATGACCTCTATTATAAACATAATATATACCTACCTATAACTGCTAGTATAACATAGTCTATGCCTATATATAACTGCTAGTATAACATAGTATATACATACTTATATCTGCTAGTGTAACAGAGTATATACCTACCTATAACTGCTAGTATAACATAGTCTATATCTACCTATAACTACTAGTATAACATAGTCTATAACTACCTATATCTACTATTATAACATAATCTATACCTACCTATAACTGCTAGTATA